>QJNY01000718.1:0-32388 GCA_004155945.1 Monosporascus sp. mg162
CCTGAAGAACCCTTGAGTCTACCCTGCAGAGTTCCCCATACTAAAACGTCACGGGTAACCTCATCATCATCTCACGACGCCTCCCTCCTTGATGCTCAACAGCGTTCTTCGAGGATTGGCCCCCCTACCCAGCCTATCAGCTGAATTACCCTTCAGTCCTACCGCCTGCCATGTTCCATGCATGCGCCGAGCCCAGAAGGATGCTGCTCAAGAAAGGAGTTACGTTCGTATGCTCTGAGACGGTCTCAGAGTATGTATGACGCCTCACCGAAACGTAGTACAACAAAATAGGCAAATTGTTCCCCGGGAAAGTCCAACGAGACGAATGGTACGACCACATCAGTGTCACCTTCTGGATTCGAAGCATTCGCGCCTGTGCATCCAGAAGGGTGCTCCCGGGAGGTCTCGTAGGCGGTACCGTCCTCGCCAACGTGCTCGAGTTTGTAGAACATACCTAGCGAGGGGCCGAAGCCAGCGACTGCTTCAGGGGGTCTTGCTTCGATGGTAACTTTGTAGGAGTCAAGACTTCCTACTACCCCTGTTGACCCTCGAGTGAACCACGGATCTCGGTATCTATACGGAGAACAACTAAGCAGTCGTCAACCTCGATGACAATAGGCTTCCTATCTTACTACGGCCGGCCTTTGACCAGGTGCGGAGAATGACTGCTTTTGGCGGCGCGAAAGCATTAACTCACAAGCGGCCCGCGAGACTGTTGTACCACTTACACGATGAGTGGGGAAGAAAAGGGGGCTTGAAACGCTTATTTGAGGGCCAAATGGATCCACAGCACGCTCAAGTGCAATATGAAGGGCATCAAGGACAGCAGTGAACTAAAGGAGATAGACGCCTCATTTGTCACGCAAGAGCGTTGGGGATATAAGAATCGTCTACGTAGGGTCGACAGAGAAAAGGAACCAGCTCAGTCGGCGATGAAGCATGCCCGAGATTGAGCCTGTGATTATTTTCTTGCAGGCAGTACTTCTCAGATGTGGGGATGTCGACCCGATGCTTCGGGAACCTAGATGTTTCAGGCAGTGGGTAGGGGGGATGAGATATGATGGGGTAGAGGTTATCTCAATAGGAGAGGTTTGGCGCTGAGCAAGTACCTCACCGCTGGTCGCCGGACTTATCATTCTAATGATGACCCGAGCTTTCACAAGTCCCTTCTTAGTGGGCTATTGTGTCTAAAGGGGCCGGCTAGGTAAGCAAACAGTGATATAGGCACCAGAAGCCGCCCAATCAGGTTCAGCTATATGGCTCTCAGCATATCCAGGGACGGCGTATCAAAGGCATATTTCTATCTTTAAATGGATTGAACGGCCGAAACATCCATAGGCAGCATAGTAAGTGTACTCCTTCCAATGTTATACCCCGCCTAGCGGCTAATTTCAGCTGGCCCTGTGTGTGCACCCTTTGATTTTGTGCGCATGCTGTACTCGTTAACTATAGGCTATAAAATAATATGCAGTGACTTCAGAATAAAAAGCAAATTAAGGCTGGATCTAGTCTAACGTTTACTTCCTTCGTAAGAATTATTCCCAGGTTTAGAAGCTCTTAAAAATATATTTAAATTATCAAGGATGATACCATTACATTTAATTATGCTTTGGGGCTCTCAAGCCAGCTGACAGGAGCAAGACAGTCGTCTAAATTGGCTCGGTAAGACAGGGTACAAGTACAGTACTGGACAAAGACAGCTGGAAGCTCTGAGGCAGGCGAGGCTGTCGACGTAGCTCTGGGTATGTACTTAGGTACCTGATCCTCCCAAAAAAAAAGTTCGGGACGATAAGACCCACTTTGTGATAGCTTCCCACCCTGAACTGATTAACATCTGTTGATACCTACAAAGTCGTTTGTGTGCTCCCTTCTCGACTGGTAATCCTTCTATACGCATAGTAATATTTCAAGTATTTGAGCGAAAGAACGTCATGTCAGCAGCGCAGCTTCTTAACCCTAAAGCCGAGTCGCGGGTATGCCTTACTCCTCGAGATCTGGACCATTTCGAAGTGCGATTAGGCTGACTTGGATATCCTATAGCGGCGGGGTGAAGCTCTACGGGTTAACATCAGCGCTGGTGAGGGCCTGCAAGATGTACTCAAATCCAACTTGGGTCCTCTGGGGACCATAAAAATGTACGTGGAAAGATGTGCCAGACGTCTTCCTAGCTGCTTGACTAACGTATCCTGTGATGGATCCAGGCTCGTCGATGGTGCGGGACAGGTAACGAAACCCCCCAGGTCGCCAGGTCCTCCGGATCGGAATACGATCGATCACGATAATGGGAAGCCGTGTCTGACCCTTCCATATAGATCAAACTCACCAAGGACGGAAACGTTCTGTTGAGAGAGATGCAAATACAAAACCCCACCGCAGTCATGATCGCGAGAGCAGCCACTGCCCAGGACGACATCTGCGGTGACGGCACGACATCTGTCGTCTTGTTGGTCGGAGAACTTCTGAAGCAGGCAGACAGATATATCTCAGAGGGACTGCATCCCCGTATCATTACCGAAGGGTTCGAAATCGCAAAGAACGCATCCTTGAAGGTCCGTAACCCACTACCTTCCTGTCCATCCCGTCCCCGCTTGAGCCGATCCCGATACTGACCAAACCCTTCGTTGGCTCTAGTTCCTTGACGACTTCAAGCTACCTAAGGAAGTTGACCGAGAACTCCTGCTGTCCGTGGCCCGGACGTCGCTATCTACGAAGCTCAACGCGAACCTAGCCAAGAAGCTCACCCCCGATGTCGTCGATGCCGTCCTAGCCATCTACCAGGCACCCGCGAAACCCGACTTACACATGGTGGAGATCATGAAGATGCAACACAGGACAGCCTCGGATACCCAGCTCATCCGTGGTCTAGCTTTGGACCATGGTGCTAGACATCCCGACATGCCCAAGAGAGTGGAGAACGCCTACATCTTAACGATGAACGTCAGCCTGGAGTACGAGAAGTCCGAAATCAACTCCGGATTCTTTTATTCTAGCGCCGAGCAGCGCGGGAAGTTAGTCGAGAGCGAGAGGCGATTTGTTGATGCGAAGCTGAAGAAGATCGTGGAGTTGAAGAAGGAAGTCTGCGGCAACGACCCCAAGAAGAGCTTCGTTATCGTTAACCAGAAGGGTATTGACCCTCTATCCCTCGACGTCTTGGCCAAGAACGGCATCTTGGCCCTGCGTAGAGCGAAGCGAAGGAATATGGAGCGGCTGCAGCTTATCTGCGGAGGCGTCGCTCAGAACAGCGTCGATGGCCTGAGCCCCGACGTCCTCGGCTGGGCGGGTCTCGTCTACGAGCAGCAGCTTGGCGAAGAGAAGTACACCTTCATCGAGGAGGTCAAGGATCCGAAATCCGTCACGCTCCTGATCAAGGGCCCGAACTCCCACACCATCACCCAGATTACTGACGCCGTCCGGGACGGCCTGCGCAGCGTCTACAACATGATCGTCGACAAGAGCGTGGTTCCTGGTGGCGGTGCTTTCCAGGTCGCCTGTGCCACTCACCTGAAGAGCGATGCCTTCAAGAAGACCGTCAAGGGCAAGGCCAAGTGGGGTGTTGACGCCTTCGCTGATGCTTTATTAATCATCCCCAAGACACTCGCCGCCAATGCCGGCCACGATGTCCAGGATGCCTGTAAGTGTCTAACCCGCCTTGTCAATCTCATATTTCGTCTGCATATCCGTGCTAACTATTCATCCACAGTGGCGGCGCTCCAGGACATGTACAACGATGGCAATGTCGTGGGTCTCGACCTGGTTACGGGCGAACCCATGGACCCCACGCTGGAGGGCGTCTACGACTCCTTCAGGGTCCTCAGGAACAGCATCGCGTCGTCCTCAAGCATCGCGTCGAACCTGCTGCTGTGCGACGAGATGCTCAAGGCCCGGCAGATGGGGCGGGCGGGAGGCCCAGGCGATACGGATGCGCAGCAGGGCGAGTAAGGGGACTTGACGTGTCATGATATGGGGTTCATAGTGTACTCAGAACGCGCGAACAGGGCGTTCGCTAAAGTAGATACGAATGAGACCTCCCACGTTTTGAATGCTCCGGACTCCCTTTTGTAGTGAGTCGAGTGTGAATTTTTTTTGTCTTCGTGCTCTCATCTCGGCCTTGAGTGGTGGATAGTCAATGGAGAGCAGGTAAGCCTGTGCCAAAGCCATAGGCTCTAGAACCGCGTGTCAGCATTGGTTGCGCTTTCAGACCGGTATGCTGTTCCTTAACATCCACTTTGTTTTTATTTTGGAGCCCAGAATAATTTTAAAAAATCATTCTGCTACATACTGACGTTGCCCAAGAGCAACCATTATTGTTCTTTATATGAAAGTAGCTAGGATGTACATAAATTCTTCTGTCGGCTATGCCAGGTCGCGGAGTTCCAGCTCAACTGGTTCGCCTAGCTCGTCGAGCTCAACCCGCTGGCTACGCTTTACCTGTCTCCGCAAGCAGGAACACGAACTACTCTACCACGAAGCCCGGATACCCCTTTTATCGCATGAGGTCACCCCAGCAGCACGAAATCAAAAGGGTTAGAGAACAATCTAGTCGAAGTGACCTTGACCGCCCACTGGGTCAGGAACGACGGAATTCCAAAGTACTCTTTCTTAATCCAAACTGCATTACTCAAGCCCGCTTTTGTACTATGTCAGAAAGGAGATTCATGCGCTTGAAACATAACCACCAGGGGTCGAAGCAATTCCACCGAAGTCCACGGATTGCAAAGTGGATTGCGCAATTGCCAAGCCCACGTCACCCATTTAGCCTTTCCTGAAATGGACGTCCATCCATTTGAAGTTATCTGTGAGAACACAGCCCCCTACAGCCAAGACAGGCTAGACAGGACCCCATAAATCCTGATAAGAGCGTACGCACAACAACAAGTCGCTGATACGACCCGACAAGGGGTTCGTGGCTCAATGGTATGAGCTAGCAATTGGTCTGATTATCTGACATTATCGTGGATGGATATCGTGTCCATAATAAGTGGACCTCGTGGCGGTATAGGTTCCGCTGTTAGTAAAGCCTAGTTGCAGAAGTGGTGATACTAATAGGTGGCTGTTTACTGCGCTATAAAAGGGGTTTCATTTACCCGGAAATGTCTGACATTTTAACGCATTACTTTCTTATAACTTTAGACATATTTATTATCTGATAACGAAAGTAGTATAACGTCCCACACATTACCTCAGCTAGCTTAGGCCCCGCTGGCTCGTTTTCCATTTTCTTCAAAGTTATTTAAGCACTGCTTTATAACGCTAAAAATTAACCAATCAAATCCCAAATGCCCGTAACGAGCTAACGAGGCCTGAGTTGTAGTTGTGCGAAAGAGGGGTCCGTTTTGTACATTTGCTTTTTTGAAGAAACGAAAATCCGTAATATTTTAACAACAGAACGTTTCTTATAGTTATATATACATTTACGCAATTCCTTTTATTATGGCTTATTACCAATACTATTCTGGTCCTGATTAGGACCTTTTTGCGATTTTTAGAACTAGTGCGTTTAATAGCTGCAGCCCGAACATGTGGCGTTATTGTTCCCCTTTTTAAAATACGATAAATCCGAATTTTCCTAATTTTACCGCGCGAGCACTAACAGAATAGGATATACGTAAACGTACGTTGACATTCTGGATTTAACATCGACGGACGGATATGGGATTTGAAAGTTTTATTTGTGGTTAGATTTTTTGTAATGATATAGGCCGAGCGTTTAGTTCGATTCTCCGGATTTACCGTTTGATTAACGTGCTAAAAGAGGAACGAGTGCGCGATAGGTTATTAGCGTGCGAAAGTTGGCAGGAGTTTATTATTTTTATTGATTAGGATTTTATTATAAGCAAATATTATATTACGTTATACAGGAAGCTTGTAACTTTCGTAAAGGGTTTGGTTTCCGCTACCTGCTGGAAGATCCATTATTCGAAGTTGAAATGATTTATATTACCTTAGACGAAAGTGAATAATTTGTAAAAATGCTGGCTTTTAATTGGTTTAAGCTTTTGAATTAGTAGTTGTATATTTAAGGAAAAAGTGGTAGTCGTATAGTATGAAACGGAAGGCGAAACGGTTTCGTTGCGATAACGAACCGGACGTTTTTACGTATCTTTTTTTATAGTTTTAGTTATTATGCTTAGGGTTGTTTTTAAGATTCACGGCAGTTATCTGCCCTATTTATTGGGTAGGTTTCTGTTATTTACGGGTATATTACGAGATGGAATCGATGTATTAAAAGAGCTTGGTATTTGCGAAAATTATTATACGTTGATTATTTACTTTATGTTTAAATATATTCCGTTTAAAGCAACATTTTAAAACTTAAGTAATTTAAGGACTGGTAATATTAATTAATTTGAAATAAGCTTTAGTAAATTTTTTAAAAGCTTATTAAAACTTTTTAAAATTATTACTTAAGTTTATTTACAACACAGATTATTGCTAATACCGAATTTTCTTAGCTTTACGAAAAGTTAAAATCCTGCTTTAAATATAACCGTTTAATACCGATTAACGGAAAACCTTTACGATAGTAAGCTTAACGAAATTAAACCTTAAAATATTAGCAATCTAATTAAATTCTTAAAGCCAGTTAAGGATACGATTACCTAAGTAAACCTAAGAATCGTTATTAATATACCGCAAAAACGAAAGATTACATTAATTTAAAATTCGGAATTATTTACAGAACTGAAAATATTTATACCGGACGTTATACTTTTTAAACTTACCGATTAATCTAAATACGATTTCCTTGCTAATATTATAAATAAGCTTTCGTTTTTTATAATCTTTCCGGGTTTATCAGCTTTCCGAACTTTCGCTTTTTAAAAATTAAAGCTACTGATTAACTTAAAGGAATTAATAAATTATTTACGAAATATAAGCTTAAGGAAATTAAGAAAATCGCCGAGTTACTTTATTAAACCGATAACCTTTATATAAAAAACCGGGTTAAAGATGTATTTAATAACGTAACCTAATAAAATAAAACGTTTAAATATATCCTAACAACCTTTAAACTGTAAAACTTAAAGCAAATTCGGACTGCCAAAAATCGATTAAAAACTTTAACGAAATAAGTTTAACGCAGTATCTAAAATATGCTGTTAAAGTAAAAAACATCCTAGAAAAAATTAAACAAAAAGGTAAAACAGTTACTAAGGACGAATATATTAAAAGCTTATTAAAAGGGTTATCCGTTAATTATTTCGAAAGAATTTTTAACAATTCTTTTATAAAGCTGGAAAATTTGTACGTAACTAGTTATGATAATGTTTCGATATTAATTAGAAATTAGGCCTTAAATAAGGCAGGATTTTTTAAATATAAAGAACGTAAGCGATAGCAAAAAGGTATCCGTTTTGACATTAATCAAAAAAAAAGAAAAGCGGTTTTATCCGATTTAACAACTTAAGTAATAACGATTAAGAAGTTTTTAGCCGTAATAAAAACCGTCTAACCGTATTATTAAGTGTTAAAGATTACGAATGCGTTGTAGAATTTAAAGATCGTACAGGCCCGATAAATTTAAAACCTAAAAGCTTTTAAAGAAAAGATACGTAACCGAAAGGTAATCCGGATATCATAATATTACGTTTTGCTAAGACCGAAGGTACCTTAAGTATATAATTATGGTATTAACTCGTCGATTAATGCAGTTAGTTTTTAACCTGATAATTATATTCGATTAAACCTTTACCGTGAACGAGGTGGATACCGAGGTCGAGGAGGTTATCGTAAAGGTTATTAAGGTTAAGGTGGACGTTTTGGCAACCTTAATTAAGGTACTTATTAGTTCTGTTTAAAGTTAGGATATATTATGCAAAAGTGCCGTTTGTCTATTAACATGAAAATTACAGGACTGGTTTTATTCGCCGACGATAGATATATTATTTTCCTTAGATCTTCAGAAGCTAAAGTAACGTTAGGTATATTTTAGTTCTTTTAGGTCCTTAAAAGCCAGGCGATCGAATAGTAAATTTTAATTTGGAGGAAGATATTAAAATGGATTTATGGTTCGCCAGCTTTTTTTGCCCGATTTAAGGAAAAGATACGGTAGTTTAATCGCCTAGACGACATTTTCCAGGGTGTAAATAATTAATTAACTAGCCTCTATTTAGATATTAATAATTTAACTGAACTTTAAAAGCATATTACGACCCTAAAGCCAAATCTATAAAAGCTCGATATTAATCAAAATAAGATAACCGAGATTAATATAATCTATTTCGTCGATCATAACGGAAAGCTATTTTATAAAAAGGTACCGTTGCGTAAATAGCTATAAAGTGATCCCGTCGAAGGCAAAGCTACCCGTTATTTAAAGGAAATTAAAGCCCTGGAGATCGAGGACTTTGATTAGCCGACTGTACTTACTAGCGTTATAATGGCTAAACGTTTTAGGGATAAAAAGAAGAATCTAGAAATATAAAAAGGAATAAAACCAAATACGAAATTAATAACGATAAATTAATATACGAAGAACTTTCGTTTTATAATATGAAAATCGGCGTTTAGATAAATAACATTTTTTAAATAAATGTTAGTACCTTTTAGGCAAACAATATTACTTAAACGGATAACATCCTTACTTATAAACGCTTGATCGATAAGTATATAATTAAATTCAAAAAAAAAAAAAAAAAGATCTGGGAAAACTCTAAAAGAAAGTTTGAGATTATTTGGTCCGAATTAATCGAAGTCTGCCCAAATTTCGGAAAGGCTTTTAAGAATTTTACAGCCGTTAAAACTTTAAAGGTATTTAGTCGCAAAAATAAAGAAACGATTAAAATAACCGCGATTAAAATGCGAGAATTAAAAGTTCCAGAAATAAAAAAACCCGTTAAAATTCTTTTTTATAGATATCGGTTACAAAGTAAAGAACCAGAAGAAAATTAAAGTCCTGCCGATCCAGCAATGCAATCTAGCTAAATATATTACTCTTTTATTTAGATTAGTAATTAAAATAGGTTACGGAAGCGGCAAAAACCTGATTAATGAAGTTATCGATACTAGAGCCGAATCGAACGTTATAATTGCGTCGTACGTTAAGCGATATGGATTAGCCATGCGACAAACCCGCGTATTATTCCTAGGCTTTAATTTTTAAAAGAAAATTCTATTCGAAGATATAATTAAGGCTTCCGTTTAATTAGTTGGCCGATTAATTACAATTTTTTTGTTTCTCGTTAATAACTATTTACACTACGTAGCTATTAATTCTAAGATTTAACTTTATGGCCAAATCGAAGATAACGCTTAATATGAACCCGGACGTAATGGAAAAAACTCTGGAATTTGGCCCGTTAAAGATTATTATCCCTTTAGTTCCTACAGAACGAGTTACGCGTAATATTCGTACTAACGAAAAGCCTAAAAAAAAGCAACCGGTAAAACAATAAACCGCTTTACTAACAAAAGCAGGCCTACGAACGAAAGGACAAATAAGTAAATTATAAGCCTTTATATCTTTTCGGTTAGTAATACCTACGTTAATCAAAACGCGAAAACTATTTAGGAAGTTATTAATAACAAGCTGGAACCCGGCAATAAAATCTTAAGCCAGTTTAACAACGAGGAATTAGCGCATGCTTTATATGAAATACTATAGAACGAAATGCAATAAAAGATTAATAATAATTGGACCGTCCAGATTAATACGATATATAAACCCAAGTAAAATAAAGTAGTCCCTGTCGACGATACACCCTTTAATAGATCAATACCCCCTGGAAACTCGAATTAAAAAGCTAAAAAATTCAAAAAAGCTTAGCAAGCTATTAATTAGGATAACGAAAAGCCCAATAAGCTTAGCATATTTTTGGTTGCTTTATTCTTTAAAGTTATTACTATACTCTGAAAAACCCAATTTACTAAGGAACGCGCTGACGAAGTTTTTGATTAGTTAAGAAATAAGTTTACCCGCGTAAAGAAAGCCCTTTTTAAGGAAATGCTCTTTCGCAAAAAAGCTGCCCTAACCTAGGATTAGAAAAAATATAGCAAAATCAAATTAAATGTCGTATTAAATTATAAAATTCGAACGATCTCTTATAAAGCATAACAAGCTAAGGGCATAACAGTGCCGGCGAATATCAAAAATAAGCTAATCGAAATATTGCAAGTACGTATTTAGTAAGGTATTTTCGAACAGTTTTATACTGCATACTGAATTGGGACAGGGCTCATCGAAGTTGCTGTATGCAGAACATCTTGATCAGTGCTTGAGAAGATTGATGGGACTTCTTGACTATCTCTAGAGCCGCTTTTACTATAAGAAACTGCATACAAGAGTTGTCAGGTCAGCAGCAATTTATAGACCATCGCTGACCTACTGCCATAGCCGAGTAGATTGCCGAGATGCCCAGCGGTGAAGCAGATGGAAGTAGGTAGAAACTGTGGCTGCAATAGTACTTGCAGTAGCTGGCAATAGCAGCTGCAGTGGCTGCTGCAGCCGTAGCTGCACCCATTCCTGCACCCCACTCCACTTCAATACAAAAATACTTAATTCCTAATCGAAAAAAAGGAAAATAATTTCCGATTAATTAATTTAACGACTAAATTAAATGCTGTTATTTTGCGAAATGTTTTTGTGCCGGATAATTGCGACGAATTTTTTACGGATTTTGCTATATGTTCTTTAATTACCTTATGGATTTTTTCTTAGGTTACGATTAGGTTACTTTGGCTTCAGCTAGCAAAGATTTTACCATTTTCGCGATACCGTTAAAACTTTTAAAGTACATTATTCTGCCTTAAGGGTTTATCAACTTTATAGCTTATTTTTGCCGTATAATTAAAAGGATTTTGGACGATTTGATGCCCGATATTACCAGGTTATTCGTCGATAACTTTAGGGTTAAAGGCCCGAAAACAAGATATAACGATAAGGAAATCTTTCCAGGAATTCGGCGATTTGTTTATAAGCATATCGTCAACATAGATAAAACCTTTTTCAAATATAAATTTACTGGTACGACGATTAATATAATAAAGTTTTAGTAATGTTAAGAAATAACCGTTATAGTCGGATTTATTTATGGAACGAATAGACGGCGACCAAATATAGCTAAGGTGGAAAAAATCCTAAAGATCCAGCCATATAAAAACGTTTCAGAAGTTAAAGCTTTCTTAGGTATTATCGTTTATTATCGAATATTTATTACGTACTTCGCCATTAAGACAAAATTTCTTATACGCTTATTCCGGAAAAATTAATCTTTTATTTAGGGCCCCGATTAAAACCGTATAATAGAAAGCGTTAAAAAAGCGATTACTATTACCCCGACTTTAATTACTTTAGATTATAACTTTTATCCCGGAAAAATTATTATAAGAACAAACGTAAGCAAAAAAGGTTTTAGAAGTACTTTCGGTTAATTAATTAATAAAATAAAACATTTTGCGCGTTTTAAAAGTAATATCTGGAAAGGTATTAAGTTGAATTACGACGTTGACAAACTGGAATATCGAATTATTTTTAAAATGTTAAAGAAATTCCGGAATTATATTTATAAAATTCGATTCGTATTAGAAATTACCGATAAAATGCTGGTAGCCTAAATTAATAACTTTTTAAGCGTTTTATTTTATGCTGTAATTATTCGTTGGGTTGCTTAGATAAAAATGTTTAACTTTGAAATTAAATATATTTCTGGTAAGAAAAATATAATAGCGGATAACTTATTCCGAAAGCTACTTAAAGCTTTTAACGTATTAGATAATTAATAACAGGGAAAAGTTAATAATTTTATTAATATCCAGGTTGATATTATTCGGCTTAACTTTATTTTAATTAATATAACGTCTCACATCACCTATCCGGACACACTACCATTCCGGACAGTTTCTTAGACATTCCAACCATCGTACTTCAATTGTTTATTTCTCAACAACAACAACATGGAACGACTTACAAAAAAAGCGAAAATGAACTTAGCCGTTCAAGCTAAAAAGAGTAACCCGAAGCTTAGCTTTAGAAAGCTTAGTTTTATTTATAAAGTTGCTTATTCCACCATACATGAACGATATAACAATATATCTTCCTATAACGACTTTGTCCTTAAATTGCGAAAATTAATTCCGACCGAAGAAAAATCGATTGTCGACCGTATCCTTGACCTAGATGCGCGAGCATTTCCTGTCCGACTTTAGCACGTTGAAGATATGGCCAATATATTGCTTGCCCAGCGCGTTGCAGAATGCGTTGGAGTTAACTGGGCGTCGAGATTTATTAGACGGCAACAAAATCTCCGGACGCGTTTAAGTCGGAAGATTAATTATTAACGGGTTTTATCCGAAAATCCAGAAACGTTTCGCAAATAGTTCGAGCTTGTTCGGGCTACAATCGCGAAGTACGGTATTGTAGAAGAGAATATTTACAACTTCGACGAGACTGGATTTTTGATAAAACTTTTTATGGTAACGGGTATGGTAATTACCAATGCCGAAAGACGTGGGAAATTTAAATAAGCGTAATAAGGGAATAAAAAATAGGTTACAGTTATCCAGGCTGTTAATTTCTAAGGTTGGGCTATGCCGCCATTTATTATTATAGCGGGAAAAAATTATCTTAGGTCCTAGTACCGCGATAACCTATTGCTAGCAGCCGATTAAAAGATCGCATTAAATGATAATGGCTGGATAATAAATAAATTAGGTTTCGAATAGATGCAGCATTTTAATAAGTATATTCGGACGCGTACGAAAGGTTTCAAACGTTTCCTTATCCTCGACGGCTACGAAAACCATTATTCGATGGAATTCGAAAAATACTGCGCTAATAACAACATTATTACGCTTTGTATGCCCGCATATTTTGCGTATCGGTTTTAACCTTTTAATGTATTTTGTTTTTTTATTTTGAAACGTATTTATTCGCGCTATATCGAAAACCTAATACGACGTTATTATACCCATATTGCTAAAAAAGATTTCCTTGCCAGCTTTTACGACGCGTTCCAAGCTGCCATAACGTTTAATAACATTAAATCTGGATTCGCAAAAGCTGGTTTTGTTTTATTCGATTTCAATAACGTTTTTTCCGAATTGGAGGTTCCTTTAATTATACCTACGCCGACCGTTTTCCCGTTAACCTCCGCCGGTTTTATTTTACCCCCCGCGAAAACCCTTAAAAATATCCGTAAAGCAATAAGATAAGGACGATACTTACAAAAGAGGATTAGAAATTATCAAGGTAGCTTACTAACAAAAATACTTGAATCGGTTAATTTCGTAATAAAAGGGTACATGTTGCTGTTGTATAAAGCCGTTCTTTTCCGGGAAGAAAACGTTTAATTACGCGAAACGAATTATACTTTAAGCAAACGTTGCAGAATTAAAAATAAACGTTTTCAAAAAGGAGGAATACTTACTATACAAGAGGGATAAGCTTTTCTGGCCTAAAAAGAAAGGGGTGGTAAAATAATGCAGCTAACAGCAGCTGGAGGGGATCGTCGCAAAAGGGTTAAGACTAAGAAACGGAAGTATGGCGTTTGCGGTAAGCCTGGACATAATGCGCGTACTTGTATAGAAGTTGTAGATACGTTTAGCGAAGAAGAATTTAATTGATTTTAATTAATGCGATATGTTATTGTTAAGTTATTTGAATTTGTTGTTACGGAGTGCTAAAAAGTGTCCGGAATAGTGGTGTGTCCGGATTGGTGGTGTAAGACGTTAGCCTTTATATTTATTAATTAGGATCGGCGACAAGAACCTTTTATTAGAAATTAGTTTAAAGAGTTATAAAAATACGGTAAGTTCTTAACGATATTAGATTTTTTTAATCGGTTCGACAACATTTTAAGTAGAAAAAAAAAGCTTTTAAATTTAAGGCGTTAAATTATTTTATATAGGACGGTATTTTTTGACGTAAAGTAAATAAGACATACGGCAACCGGCGAATGGTTAATACCGAGCAAAAGCGATTTGCGGTAATTAGCTAATGTTATAAGAATTATGGTTATAAAGAGCGAAATTTAACCTATTGTCGTATAGCAATTTTGTATTATTGGCGTAACATATTTGGCCATGTTCGGAAGATAATACTTAAGTATATCAAATACCAGAAAGCAGCCGATCGACGTTTCGCGAAAAGCCATGGATTTTTGCAGCCGATTGATATAGTTGTTATTTAGGTAATCGATATTCAGGTTATGCCTAATGACGATGGTTGCAAAATTACGGTCGAAATTAGGTACGAATTATCTAATTATTTAAAAGTTAAAACCTTATAATTAATTACGCTAATAGCGATTAAAAAGTTTTTAAATAAGTATATCTTTTATCGATATAGTATTCCGATTAAGATTAAAATTAATAAAGATTTAAAGAATAAAGATAATATTATTAAAGCCTATAACGTATTAGGAATTAAGAGGAAAATTGGTATTACGTATGCAGCTTAGCGACAAGGCTTAATCGAAAGAGGATACGTCCCGATTACTAAAGCTCTAATAAAGGCGACGAATAGGACTGGCAAAAGATAGGTTAAACTTTTGCCTAAGATGGTCTTCGCCGATAATACCATTATGAAAAATTATGGCTTTAGCCCTTATAAACTACTGTACGATCAGAAAACGTTTTTACCGATTGAAATAATTCTGCCGATATGGAAAATTATAACTTAAGACCCAGATATTCCGAAAAAAGATTTAATTACGTAAAGAATTCGGCTTTTAAAGAAAAAAGTTAAAAATATGGCCAACGTTATTTATGTAATCGTTAAGTAACGCCGTAAAGTAATTAAATTAGCGAATAAAAAAATAAATATAAGATAAAAGACAAATTTTTTAAAATGGACGACCTAGTACTACTATATAACACGTTACAATATATAAATATGTTTAAAGATATAAAGCTAAAGTACCGTTAGATTAGCCCGTATTTAATTAGTAATATTATTAGTTTAGGTACTTAATATTTGAAAGAAATTAATATAACGAAGTTGCAAAGTATTTTCACTATTAATAAATTAAAGTAATTTATAAAAAATCAAAAAGGATATTAAAAGCCGATTAACTTCTAAAAAAACGACTGGACGAGATTATTTGTTAATTAGCTCGATAATATAACGTTATATATTTCGAATGTTATAAATATCGAGCTATTTAAAAATTAGTAGCTTAAAGCTTTAAAACCTATAAGAACAAATATTAACATGCAGATATTAAGTGGCTAATTTAAAGGTTATGTGGTTATGGATAACAGTAACATAACAAAAACGATACGATTAGGAAAATAGAAAAGATTAATGCGATTAATTGCAAGAAATTAAAGTATAATAGTTCCTTTAAATTCTCTTAAGCTTTTTTAAGCTTTTATAAGTTTTTTTTAAATTTCATTATTATCCCGTTTACCGATATTTTATGCGATAACCATTATACTTTACTTATGATTAATACGTCCGGCTGTATTAGCCCGGAACCGGGGATTAATAATATATTTTTTTACCTTATTTCGAAGTTAATTTTTATTGTATGTTTTGATAATAAGATAAATCTTTATACGAATATCCTTTTTAATTCGTAGTAATCGTAAAAAGTTATCCTTGAATGCCTTAAACCGTTCGTTCCGGAAGGTATAATTATGCTTTTCGATAAATCCGACATAGTTACTATAAGCTTTATTAAAAAAGTTAAAAATCGATTAATATTTAAAGAATGGGTATATTCCGTATTAATTAAATTGTTCTGATATTATATGTCGTTTTTCGCAAAGCTTATAAGGTATCAGGTAAAATATAGCGAATACTTAAATAAATAAATTAATAACGTATTTAGGATTCTTAGTAAAAGTAGTTATAAAGTAACTTAAAAGATTGGTCCTATAGATTTCGACGTATATTGAATAAGTTATTAAGTTTTTTCTTGATTAGAAGTATTTAATTATATTGGATTACGTATTTGCGACCGCTTAGAAGTTTTTACCTTCGATTTATTATTGTAAGTACCGACTAGTAATTAAATTACCGATAACGTTAATAAATATAACCCCGAACATTTGTATTAATTAGCGGATTTTATTAACGATATTACGGAAAAGCCCAAGTATTTACTTCGATATATTTGAAAGTAATGTAATATGTAACGTTTTATTATTCTAAAATCTGGCTACGTTTTAATTATTAGTCAAATAAATACCGTAAACACGTAATACTTTAATAATAATATATAATCTAGGAATCCGATTAATAATACGAGGATTTGCCGGACGTGCTAGAATTGTCAAAGCCGTTAATGAAAACCTGGCGACAGAACTATTACAAGGTATCGACATGTCAATGGGAATAGGGATAGCCGACATTGATCGTCGACCACCGATTGTCCGTTCAACAACACTAAGAATTAGATTGGGCTTTGGAGGTATCTTAGTTACTTTTGTTGATAGCAGTATATATCGAGCCGGCCAGGGTTTTGAAGGTATTGGATTATTTATAACCGGTAATTTTAGTGGCAAATTATTTTGATTAAGGCTTATGTTATAGAATTTGTATTAAAAGGTAGGGGTAAGGTTAAGAATAAATGCTTGACGATATATTGGGTTCTGTAATTTGCGAACGTTATTAGGATTGTATAAAGGTTATAAATTCCGAATATTGCTTAAAAGTTTATTGATACGACGGGTTAATGGCTTGGAAAATATGGACGAGTTTGATACTGCTAAGATCCTACGACGATAATTAGCAATTTGGTTTAGCATATTGATATTAGCTTTAACCTTAGGATCGATAAGTTTCTTAGTATTAGGATTTAAAAGTTTGTTACTTGGACCGGACTTTTTCTTAAGTGACGATTCTTTTATAGTATAAATAAGATTATTTAAGCTTATATTTCCGCGAAAACCTTGGAAATTACGTGGATTTGATGGTTAACGAAAACTTATAATGGTATTAATTAGTGCAATAAAGATAATTATATATGTATTTGGGTATATGTTAAATCTAGAAGGAGAAGTTGGAATAATGTTGCAGAAAAGATGCAAAATAAGTATAAGTACGAAAACAAATGTACATACCTGATTAAAAAAAGCGACGACTACGGCACTTTCCTATATAACTTTGGATAAAATTTTCTGGGAATTTCTCGGCGTACACGTTTTATCTGCAAAAGTTTAGTACATTAACTTAGATATATTTAATTTATTAAACGCACAAGTTACTAGTAGATTTTGTCGGATTTTTATACTTATATAATAATTATATTTTAATACCTGTAAAGCACCTAACATGCCACACAAGCGAACGAGACACACAAGCGAGCGAGACGCTTTTTGGCACCTTGCAACAACAAATTCAAATAACTTAATAACAACATATCGCATTGATTCAAATCAACCGGATTCTTTTTCGCTAAACGTATCTACAACTTTTACAGAAGTACGCGCATTATGCCCAGGCTTGCCGCAGACGCCCACACTTCCGTTCCTTGGTTTGAACCCTCTTACAACGATTGCCTCCAGCAGCTGTTAGCTGCATTTTTTTACCACCCCCTTCTTTT
Organism: Monosporascus sp. mg162; assembly: GCA_004155945.1. Classification (NCBI taxonomy): domain Eukaryota; kingdom Fungi; phylum Ascomycota; class Sordariomycetes; order Xylariales; genus Monosporascus; species Monosporascus sp. mg162. Next base: position 17,487 of record QJNY01000718.1, read on the forward strand.
TAAGCCAAAAAAGCTTATCCTTTTTGTATAATAAATGTTTTTCCTTTTTGAAAACGTTTATTTTTGGTCCTGCGACGCTTGCTTAAGATATAATTCGTTTCGCGTAATTAAGCAACTTTTTCTCCAAAAAAAACATTTTCGTACAAAGTTAATAAATAACTTTTAGTTAAGAAATAAACCGATTTAGCCATTTTACTTAACGAGCTACCCTGTTAGTTTCTAATCTTTTTTTGCAAATAACGTAATTGCCGCATTACTTCCTTAAAATTCTTAAGGGTTTTCGCGGGCGGGGAACGAATAGAACCGGCGGAGGTTAGCAAGAAGACGGTCGGCGTAGGCACAACTGGAAGAACCTGCAATTTGGAAAAAACGTTATTAGGATTAAATAACATAAAACCAACTTTCGCGAATCCAAATTTGATGTTATCAGACGTCATGGCAGCTTAGAACGCGTCGTAAAAGCCGGCGAAAAAATCTTCTTTGGCAATATAGGTATAATAACGTCGTATTAAGTTTTCGATATACTGCGAATAAGCGCGTTTCAAAACAGAAAAATAAGATATATTAAAAGGTTCAAACCGATACGAAAAATGCGCGGGCATACAAAGCGTAATAATATTGTTATTAATGCAGTATCTTTCGAATTTTATCGAATAGTGGCTTTTATGGCCGTCGAGGATAAGAAAACGTTTCGAACTTTTCGTACGCGTTCGAATATATTTGTTAAAATGCTAAATCCATTTAAAACTTAATTTATTTATTGTTCAGCTATTATTACTTAATGCGATTTTCCAATCGGCTGCTAGCAGTAAGTTATCGCGGTATTAAAACCTAAAACAATTTTTTCCTACAATAATAATAAATAATGGTACAGCTAAACTTTAAAAATTAACAATCTAGATAATTATAACCCATTTTTTATTCTCTTATTGCACTTATTTAAGTTTTTTACGTTTTTAAGCATTAGTAATTACCATATCCGTTGCTATAAAAAGCTTTATCAAAAATTCAGTTTCGTCGAAGTTGTAAATATCTTTTTTTACAATGCCGTATTTCGCGATTATAACTCGAATAAGCTCGAATTATTTACGAAATGCTTTTAAATTTTCGGATAAGGTCCGTTAATAATCGATCTTCCGATTTAAACGCATCTGGAGTTTTTTTTTTTGCCGTCTAACAAAGTTCGACGCCTAATTAATTCTAATACGTTCTACAACGCGCTGGGCCAGCAGTATATTGGCCTTATCTTTAACATGTTGAAACCGGATAAGAATTGCTCGCGTATCTAGGTTAAGGATTCGGTCGATAATAGATTTTTCTTCGGTCGGCGTCAATTTCCGCGAATTGTAAGCAATATCAGTTCGGGCGCGTCTACTACTAGAACGATGTGCTAAGGTAAAAGATAAAACTTCATAAATAAAACCAAGCTTTTTGTAACTAACTTTCGGGTCTCCTTTCTTAACCTGAATAGCTAAGTTCATTCTCGCTTCTTTTGTAAGGCGCTCTATATTGTGGTTGTTAAGAAATAGGCAATTGAAGATGTGTTGTTGAAATAGCTAAAAAAGTGTCTCGCTCGCTTATGTGTCTCGCTTGCTTGTGTAGCACGTTATATTTATATTAATATATTTATATACATATATTATATATTATCTCCAGCTGTTATTATTGTCCTTAAGTTACTTAATACCATATTTAAGCACATTAATTAATACATCTCCAGTTATTATGTCGTAATTTAAAAAGCGTATTATACAAGGTAAAGGCGAAAGCTTTAAGAAATTAAATATTTCGAATTTTGGAAAGCTTATATAATCGGTTAGTATACCTATATAGAAAAGAAATTAATAAGGTACAATTCCTTAAAAAGATGCATAATAATAATTTTGCCCTTTATCCCGTAACAAAAGCTGCGCTTTAAATTCGTTTTAATTAGCTTATTTCTATATACTTAAGGAATATTAATAGGTAATGTTTATAAAGAAATATTAACCCGTTACTATATTAATTAACAGAATAATAAAATAACGAAGTAAGTGGATATTTATAGCAAACTTTTATAATCGTTTAAGACAGAACTTACTTACGTTCCGAAAATATCATTATTTTTATTCAGATAATCGCTTAGTACGTACCTTTATGAATCATCGCCGTCATTCCAGAAGCTGGACAAATAATCTTATATAACAAGTCCAAACAAAGCCTTAGTAAAATTTAGGAAGCGATCAGTATTAATAACCCAAAATATATATAGTTTGTCCCCCAAACCAAAGTTCCGATAGATAAAGGTTTAATAAGGTACTGGATTGGTATATTGCACAACCGATTAAAGCGTTTAGTATTAATATTCGATACTTATGCTACCGAAAATCGTACCTAGTTGCTATTCCAGCTGTACCGAAAAGCGTAAAGAAAGTTAGAACTTAATAATCCGCCTGCCCGTATAGTAATCGTTAAATACTTATCCAAACCAGATATTATATTTGCGGACTGTAAGTTATTTATATTTTTCATATTATTACCGGCAATCTCACGAAATAAAAAAACAGAATTATAATCGAAACGATAGGATTTGGCGAATATCGAATAGGAAATAGCATTACCGATATAATTAAAGCATTCCTGAGCCTAAAACCAAAAGATAAGAACGCTAAAAAAAACCTAAGAAAATAACCTGGAAACTTCTCGTTTTTACTAACTGAGGAAAATAACGATAAGCCAAACTTTAATTAATCTGTCCGATTATTTTATGGTAAAAAACGTTAACAAAAGCAGCGCTTTAATTAATTTCGCCAATTATCTACAAGACTATGTCCGATGTTAATATTCCTTCTTTTATTAATTCAGATAAGCCTATCGGCATTTAAAGCTATACGTTTTAATCTAATATCTACGAAATTATCATTTGAGATAAAGTATAAGCTTTAACCGAAAGTTAATAATCAACGAGCAATGGCTATAGTACAAGGTTAATATATTACGCCGTACAAGTAGGTAGGCAATATATTCGAGGATGCCGGGCAAAAACTTAAACTATATTTCTTATAAGGATGGCCAGGTTAGGTTACGTACGAGTTTTTGATTAATATAAAGAAATTAAAGGATAGGGTTTAAAAGAAACAAGAAAAAGGCCAAGAAAAGAGAGGATTTAGCTAAACCTCGAGGACGAAGTTTTAAGTTAAGGATAATAGACGATAAGCCGCGCAAGTGTTAATTAGATTAATTAATACGTTTCACATATAGTTTATGGCATTAGGAGTTGGTTGCGTTGTGTTTTTATTTATTTCTTAAGATGGATTGAGGATAATTTTATCTCGAGAAAGGAGGGTTGAAATGGTGCAGGGTGCCGGGCCAGGGGGCATGGCTTGGCTGATTAGTTAGTTAGCTTTATATGTGTATTTCTAGGAGCTCTTTTCGCCGGGCGCAACCCCGAGACATGTTTATGATCGTTCATCGTTTACTTACGCATTTATGTCTAGAGTCTGGTTTAACACCGACCCAAATACAGTGTTTTCGTTTGCCTTCATTATCACTACACTCAACTATTCTATTGTGACCCGCTCATCAAAGATGCTCTGATCGGAACTGAGTCTCCCCGTCCCAATTCAATACCCCGTCGCTCTAGATCGTTGGTTTAAAGTTTAGGAACTTGCTAATAAGATTAAAAATGTGGATCGTAACCCTAAGTCCAAAATCGTTAAATTTTTTAAGGTATAAGGTATAACGCTCATTACATTACATTAATTAATAATTAGGAAATACGTCAAGATTTGCCTTGTTCCCTTTAGAAGTTATTCGGTTTTTTGTATATTAATCCTTCTTATAGCTTTTAATAAACGGTTAATCTTTTCTTTTAAGAATTAATCGGAAGAAATTCGGTCCTGAACTAGGTTTGTAACGGTTTTTCCAGGCTTAAAGTTTACTAAAGCCCTATTAGGGAACGCGTAATAATATTGTAGTAATATAAGCAAAAGACTTAGATATGCCCTGTACTAAGTTCCTTATGCATCGAATTTTTTTACGTTTCGGCTTTTTCCCAAAGGCCTTAACCCGTGGCTAATTGTTAGTATCCTTGGTTTTTTTCTGATTAAGATCGTTTTGATTAAAGGGGTTTGCGAGAGCCACATGGAACGTCGGAAACGCTGCCTTAATATTTCGTGATGTTGACGGTACCTGGGTTATAACCTAATAATCCAGAAGGTCCGCCGCTATTTCCTAGTAGTTAATCGTACCCGTTTTAATTTCCGCCTTTTTTTATCATTTGGAAGGTCGTCGTCTATGCCCCGGTAATGGGAGCTACTGCTATGCAGAGGTCGTTAACTCATACGATCGCTATCTTCGTTTTTTGGGATACTGTGTCGCTGTTTCTAGGCCATAGTTTCCTGCCATTTTATAATCCATTCGTTTAACTTCTTTGCTAATTTCGAAACCTGCTTTATTTTTTCTCGATACTTTCGTTGGGGGTTAATTAAGAGCTTACTTTCGTATACCTTCTTTAATTCAGTTACGCTGGCGTATTATTTTCGTAAGTTCTCTCTTGGGATAAAATTTATTTCTTTAATCGTTGGAGATACCGACTTTAACCTCGGACCCCACCTAATGAATTACTCTAGCAATGAATAGCGATTTCTACCTAAACGCGCGAAATATAAAAATAAATAACTAATTAATAAAAATATATATGATAATAAGATCTGCATAATATAATACTTTCTAATGCATTACGTAATATATAACATTATTAAGATATAAATTGCAGTTATTGAATTATAATATTTTATATAAAACCTATAAAATGACGTTTTTTTAAAATAATTAATAAAAATAGTATTTACGTTCTATTTCGTTTTTTATTGAAAATATGAGGTATTTGTAATAGGAAATTTGATTTACATATAAATCGAATATAGTAAAAATATTTTATCTTAACGTAAGGAGTATTATAATAACAGTATAAAAATTTTATATTTTAATTATTAAATTGTATATAGCTTCATTATAGCTTCATAAGGGCGATAATAACATATTGTTTCGTATTTAATACGTAATACAAAAAATGTTAAGTTTTGGTTAGGTTTTAAAATATATAAAAAACGATTTACTACAGCTAAAATATATATTTATTTTAAATTTATAAAATTCGTTTATTCGTTTTTTATGTTTATCTAAGTTAAGTTAATTATTTTGTTTATGGAAAGTACTTAATAATAGGTTTAAAAGAAAGTGTAGTAGTACTTGGTTTTTTTTTTTATGTAATAGAAGTTGATTTTTTTCTTTTTTAAATAAAAGTTGCTTTTAAAAAGTAATATAAGTTTTTCATTTTAGTAGTTTTTTAGTTTATTCGAATTTTTCGATTATAATTTCGAGATATATAACTATCTTTTCTGTAAAGATTTTTTTATTAATTATTTAATTTTTTGAATTTGTTGATATTAACTAACATATTATTTGCTTTTTTACGGCATTAAAATGCGGTGAAGATTTTTCAAAATTTCATTATATACTTTGATATATAGAGTTAAACAATTTAATAGGTTTTTTTTTTTGTATTAAGTTTTTACAGTATAAAAATAAAAATATATATTTAATATAATGCAGTTTGCCCTTCGATAATCCGAAGTATTTACGGGGCTTTATTTTTAAATATTAAATAATATATCTTTATCAATTCGCTGTTTAAATCTAGATGAAATATAATATTTTACTCATTTTCCCTATTTTTTATAATTTATTTAATTTTTGTAAACTTTATGTTATATTATATATTAATTAAATAGTTAATATAGTGGTATATATTACAAGATACTCCCTTTATATACTCTATTCCATGCCGACTTAATTGTAGCTTTCTTTTTAATTTTACGTATTTTTGCTAATTTGTTATTAACTTTTACATATCGCGTGTTTAGGTGGAAATCGCTATTCATTGCTAGGGTAATTCATTAGGTGGGGTCCGAGGTTAGGATTTATTTCGTAAGGTCGTTAACATTTTTACGAAAAGTTTCGTACTTTCGATTTTCGTAGGTATAGATCGTAAAGTTCTGGGTATATACTTATCTGCTTTCTGTCGTTATCTTAAGGGTATTTTTCGGATGGCCCGTAAAATCGTTTTCTTCGGTTTGTATAATTCCTTCGGAAAAGGACCTTACTGCTTGCCTCGTTATCTGACGAATTAGGTTTTTCGGATAGGAGGTTATATTGGGTTTGGTAGGTTTGATAGGTTATAGTTTGTCCTGATTAAGATTAATGTAATCCTAAATATTAAGCGCGTATATTTTAAATTGGAATTTGCCCTTAAAGCGATCTTAATTCTTGGGTCTTTTATAAATAACGGAGGACGTCGACGGTTGCCTCACTAAAATCAGGCCCCATTTTTGAGGTTGGGGCTGCGCCTGCGGCGCAGCCGTAGCTAGCGCTTTTGATCAAGAAGTAGCTGCAAGTGTTAAATATATTAACTAAACCTCTTTAAGAAAAGTTTCCACAGAAATAACAAAACCTGAAAAATAGGGCCTGATAGCAAGTTGTGATTTTTTGGCCTTGATTGTAGCAGTTCTATACAAATTCGTAAAAATCATTATCGTCAACTTTCGTAGTATACATCAGTTACCAAGTTGCCATCGTTATAACCTACATAATTTAACGCAAAATTAAAATCTTTATCTTTTGATACTATTCCGGTCCTAATTAAGGTAAGGCGAAAAGCATTACAAAAAGAAAATGGCCGAAAATTTCAATTACAGCATGTTGCAACCCGTTATCCCCCTTCAGCCAGTACGACAACAACATAACTTTATGAGCCAAAATAATGATATACAGAGCTTAAAATCGTTTACGACAAGCCCCGAAACATATTTTCTTTTTAATTAGCCAAGTGCGCGCGACGTATTAGAAAATCTAAAGTGGATACCCTAAACCTTCGAAAACCTAACCCTTTAAAGCGAAGCGTTTATCTTTATCCGATAACTTTACCGGTCTCTTGCCGATACAGACGTAATCAACCTATACGCCAACGTTAAATATACGGCCGATAACGTTACGAAAATTTTGCGCCGTCGGTTTGTTCGCCTTATATTAAGCGCTATGCTTAACGAATAAGGCCGTATTTTACAGAAAGAATAAATAGATACGGTGTATAATTTGGTTTTCGGAAAGCTTAATATCCTTTTCGTTATTAAAATAAACTTTAAAAAGTTCCTAATTATTTAGGCCTTTTTTTTAATAACCGACTTAATTACTATTTAGGTTGCATCTTTAGTTAATTTAACCGAAAAACAACGAACTTTCGTATTAGCAGTATTATATTTTGCTTTTATTCTGATATTTGCGGAAACGAAAAAGTTTAATTTATAAATATTCGAACGTATAGCTGCCGAATAGCATAGTTATATTATTTTTAATTCTGAATAATTATTAAGCGATTAATTCCAGATTATTATATTAAATCCTATTTTCGAACGGCGATATGGCTTAGTTATTATTAACGAAGCATATTTGTTATCGGAATAGAAAAGTTTTCGGCTTAAATATATTAATATTCGTAACTTACGTTTTATTTTCCTTGCTTACGTATATTAGTTTGCGTATACGGCAACCGCCAGCGGTAATATAGAAAAGAAAATTACAAAATATAAGGGTTTTAGTAAAGCCGGAAGTTTAATTGGATATAGCTATAAGGTAAAGGTTCGGCGTTTTAATATTGATCGCCCCGAAATCGATATTGTTATTTTCTTTATATCCAAAGGTTAACGTTTGAATTAGGCGTATTTCGATTTTTTATTGATTTATATACCCGAATTATTAATTAATATTCCCTAGGTTTAGTTTAATAGATTGCGTATTATTATTAAGATTATTATTTATATTAATAACTAAGCGAAGATTATAAATATCCGAAATTACTTAATTGAAATTATGGTAAACCGGGGGTATTTGTCGAAAATTATAAAATAAGTTATTAAGTTTTTTAGTTCCAAAATGCTTTACAGAAACAAGATTTGCGTATACGACAAATTAAAAAAGTTTAATAGTTTTATCCGTATCGTAATATTTACCGCCGCTTTTGGATTAAGTATGGATATCCCGGATATTAATCGAATAATGCAGTAGGAAATACCGAAAAGCTTTTCGATAAAGGACTTATGGCAGTGATTTGGTCGAACGGTTCGTAATTATAAGCGATTAAATATAATTAATTATGGATAAGTTATATTGTTTATACCTTATTATGTATTTGATAGGTATAAAATTAAGCCGTTTTTTGTAAAACTGGCTAAAATAATAATAAAAACTTAGGCCCGGCAAGCTAAAAACCGTATTACTTATTAAAATATAAAGGTCGTAATAAAAATTAACGTTACGGATTTAGATAGTAAAAAAACGATAAGTTATTTATCGTAAATAACCCGGATTAAGACGAAACAATCGTCGAATCCCAATTTTATCTTTCGGTTAATTAAGATATTATTCGAATTGTCCGTAAACCTTTTAAATGCAATTATTTTGATTTGCAGAATAAAACGAAAATAAGGCCTTACTAGCGTATATTATTTAACGGCAAATACGTACGTAAAATAATTTTGATATATCTTTTTTTAAAAAGAAGTTATTATATTAAAAAAAACCGTAATAACCTTATTCCGGTTGGACCATGTTATAACTTATATATACCTGATTTTATTTATATATTAAGACCTTTAAATCCGAAAAAGTCTGTATGGAAAAAACTAAAAACCGGTTCGTTAAAAGCGGTTGCTTAAAAAATAATCGAATCTTAGTATAAACGACGGATAAACGAATTATCTTTTGCGCGGTCGTTTCCGTTTAACGGTAAAAAAACAAAATAAACGTTTATTTTTATTAAACTTAAGCGGTTTTTATTTAATACGTTTCCAAATAAACCGAACGAAATTAAAGGTTTTTATTTAATCGTAGGTACCGTCGGATTAGTTAAGCCGGTTCCCGGGTTCGATAAATAATAATATTAAAACATTTTAAAAAATTACTTTTTTTAGCGTTATATTTAATTTACGAAAAAGCCGTACTTTTTATTTTATAAAAATTACGGAAAACCTTTCGCAAACGGCGAAATTTGCTTAATTTAAAGCAGTGGCGCCATATCCCTATGCTTCGGACCGATCTATATAAGTTACGGACGATTACCGCGTTATAAGCTCGATAAATATCGGAAAAAATCGCGAAACTGCCGTAAGCCGTATATAATCTTGATTAAGGTATATTATAGATAGTTGCTCGGTTCGAACTAGTAATTAAGGATTTAACGGCAATTCTAGCAGTTTAAATATTAACCCGGCATACAGTTTATACGCTTTCGTAATTCGGAGTCGCAACTTTAATAATCGTAACGCTTATATCCGTACGTATAATTCGCAATATTTAGATAATCTTAATTAAAAACCTGCAATGTTCCCGTTATTTATAACGTCGACTTAAAGCTTACCGTTCCCTAATATATTTAATCTATCAACCTTGCTTTCGTTATTATACTTATATTTGCTTAATTCTGTTATTTTTATATCGTTACCGGAATCGCCGGCTTTATCAAAAGGTAACGATACGTAACCCGACGTTACAAATAATATGTCGGAAAATGGAACCGAAATAATAATTGCTATCGAGGTCGGAAAATCGCGCGTTAAAAACAGACGGTGCTTGTTCGACGATAGTAATAATTGCGATATTAGGTCGAAAATTAAGAAACGAAACCCGCCCGGTTTCGAAACGGGATTGCGGTCGTAGGGCACGATAAATATAAATATTTACATAATATTAGTTAAAGTTGATAATTTAAGAAATATTAAAATATTAAATTATTTTCAACTTTTTAAAATAAATTTTGGTTAAGTTTTGCGACGTTAGGTATCTGCTTAGGTTATTAATAGATAAAAGCATATTAAAGGTCGAAGCGGACGTTATAACTTTTCGCGGTTTTTAATAATATATTTTTAAATTCGTTAAAATACGGAACGTTATAAGTATATTTCACTAATTTACCTAAGTTCTTACGGAATATTAACGTTACTTAAAACTTAAAAATAATATTTTTTTATGCTAAAATAACTTAGTTACGTAAAAGAATAATTAAATAATGCGAACGAAATTATTAATATAAATTTTATTTATTATATTCGTTTATTTTATTAATTTTAAATTCGTTAAATATTATATAAGTATTAATTTTTCTTAATCCGAATTAACTATATATTATTACGGATATATAATAAACCTTTTAAATTAAGGAAATTAACGAACTTTAATATTACGCGTTTTTATTTATAATTAATCGCGGTTATTAACAACTTATTTTTTTTAATTTATATTCCTTAATCTATATCGCCGAATTAAAATTTCTTAAATTTTATTTTCCGGTCCCTTTTTTCGAATTCGTCGCATTAACTTTTAAAATGTTTTTATCCTTTCCAACTTTGAAGGTACCTTAGTTCGGGTTAATTAGCTGGTATAAAGAATCGAATATACGGGTAAATAAATAACGTAAATAACTTTTCGTTAATATTAAGAAAGCCATTTTTTCGCTATAAATATAACTATTCCGGCGTCCATTTTTTTTTAAATACTAATTCGAAATGTTTAAGATCCCGGCCTTATAGTAGATCCGGAACCTTTACGTTTTATGATTTTATCTTCCTGAGCCCGTAAATGGTATCCTTTGGAGCCGGTTTTTGGCTAGCTTTCTTTAAGGCTAACTACGTACGTTATCGCCCTTTTGCTAGGGATTTCGGTAATTGTAATATTTTCGCGGTAAATGGTTTAAGGTTTTGATTAATATTTACGGGTCCCTATTACTTATCCCGTTGCTATCTCGATAAGGATTTCGGTAGTTATAAGTCGCTTCCGTCGGATGCTTTTTCCGGGCCCTCGGATATATTTTTTAACGCTAAGTACCCGGAAATAAGGTTTACCGGTATTTCCGATTACGGCTTTTAAAACTTTTTTTTCCGACCCGTTTAGCATATAAAGGTATAAGGTTTTTATTGCTTAATGCTACGCTTTTCCTTTTTCGGCTTAGTTCGAGTTCCAAATAAGATTCGGAATTTTATATCGGAATCCTATATAAGTACGGATATATCCGGATACGGTAAGTAATTACCAAAGTTTTTGTTATTAATATTTAATATATTTCGATATTTAAGTATCCAGTTATTATATATAGTTATTTAATTGCTAGTTAATTGTTTATGGTTGTAGATTTTCCTTTTACTTAATATTATAAAGATAACGTTTATATAATATATATTATACAATATATCGCGGTTTCATTTTTTTTAATCGGAACCATAAAACTATTATATCCTTAATATTATTTATATTATGCAAGTTGTTATTAATTAAGTATGCCTGGAAACGTTAAGTAACCCGGTTTATACGGACTTTTAATAAATAAACGTTAATTAAATTTATAATATGGAAGATATTTATTTTACGGTTTTAAAAGTTTATTATTTAATAATTTGTATTTGTTTATTTATTAACTTTATCGAAATACTTTAATATAATAAAAAAAACGAATAAAGCTAAATATTATTTTGTAATTTCGTCCGGGTTTAATAAAAATGAAAATTGTATAACGTTATTATATGTAAATACGTCTGTTATAATCGTTTTATAATATTGTAACTTTGTCGAATATCCCTTTAGCGATATTTATATTTATTATTTTGTTAATTGCTAAAAGGTTTAAAAGGGAAATATATTTAGTTAGGGATAAAATATGGAAAATGGCGCCGTAATTAATATAATTCGCGTCGAAAGCTAATTTAAAAGTATTTTTATCTTTATGTACGCCTTAATCTTTTGGGAAATCGCTATATAAACTTCGGATACGGTTGTTATTTTCCACTTTATCAAATAGCGGTAGTACTATTTTGGCAATTATATTATGTTAGGTATTACATAAAACTTATTTATATTTAGGAAATTTGGAAATATTATAAGTTTACCGAAAATACTTTTGGCTAATTAGCACCGGAATTTGAAAAAAAAAATATAAGATATAATAAATAAGGTAAAATTTATATATTAAGTAATTTTGGGAGGTATTCGTGTGAATAAAAAGGAATATATAAGGTTTTATAATATATAAACGAAGCTTACGGATAATTAATAAGTTACGAAAAAATCCGAAAATTATATAGTTGTAAATATGTAAATAGTTAAATCTATGTAAGTTATTAAATATCAATTTAAAAGTTAATGTTACTTTTTTTTATAACGAAGTAATAACATATAAGAAAAAAATTAAAACCTTATATAAATTGTACGAAATTTTTCCTTTGTTACAAATTATTTAATGCAATTTATAAAATTTCTGTAATTAAATATATATTAAATAAATTCGCTATAATCGATATTACTTCTTTTAATATAAGCTTTTATTACTTTATATCACGTATATATTTTACCATATTATAACGTGTAAAATTAATTTACTTGCAATATAATAATTATTAATCCGTTACTTTTTAATCAAATATTTAAAACCGTTATTTTAATATATATCTTTATATATTACATAACGTCGCAGGATATAAATAAGCTTAGCAATACCTTAAAATCTTTATTCAGGAATCCTGCCGATAATCCATTCGATATATAGCCGGAAAGCTTTAAATCTCCGGTTAAATATATTAAATTCGCTAATAATGCCCCCGATAAAAAACCTTAAAAACGGGTAATAAAATTTCAAACCAAAAATTATCCGGAACTATTACTAAAACTACCAATAATATAGCATAACTTACGGCCTTATCTTAATTAAAGCAATTTCGTATTAACTAAACAACATTCGATTATCCCAAGATATAAAACGTTCTTTACGGAAAATGTATATTATACGTAATCTATTCCAAATACCAAGTTTATACCATAACGTTACATTAATAAAAGGAAAACTGGAAAAATGTAAGTATTTTACGTCTTAACGCTAAATCGAACGTATGCTAATTAGGAAGATTTTATAATTAATAATAATCCTTAAATTCGGTAACATCGTAAAAGATTTATATTATAAATAAAACTTTATATTATCGAAAGGCTTCTAACTTATATAAGCATTAAATGCTAATAATACTATTCGGGTTATTTTAAATAACAATAACCAATAAAACAAGATTTACGTTATAACGGATTATGCCGGCTTTATAAATTATTAAATTGCTAAATTAATTACGGATTTTCGATTAATTACCGCTTTCGTAATTTAGCAAAAAGGATATATAAACCGAATACCTTATAAACCGGGCCGATTAAGCAAAAAATACATATTATATAGCCGTTTTATAGATGCTATAATTTACGAGGTTATACGGGTAATAAATATGTAAACTGTATATAGGAACGCGGTAAGGAATATTTATACGCGGTTTTTAAATATTCGGCGTTATTATATAGTCCGAATAAAAATTTCTAAAAAGATTTAAACGAAAATATTGGGCTTAAGGCGAAAGTTATCATAGGTCCCCATAATATAAAAGTAATTATTAATATATAAGTTATAATAATACGCGAAAACAGGCAAAACTAAACAAAAAAACCTTAAAAAATACGAAAAAACGTTAGTTAGTAAATTAATTATATACGAAATATATAAGTTAATACGAAATTATGCGATATATTTAGGTAACCTGCACACAAGCGAGCTGTACACTTTCTTGGCACTTTCAACAATATACCCAAATAACTCAACCACAACACGTCATATGGATTCAAATCAATCGTATTCTCTTTCGCGGACCGTATCTACAGCTTCTAGACAAGTGCACGCATTATACCAAGGCCTGTTACGGACGCCATATTGCTATTCCTTTCTGCTAACCCGCCCGCAACCGACCAACTTTAGCAGCTGTTAACAGCAATTCTTTGCCACGACCTTTTTGCTGGTTAAAAGAACTTGTTCATCCTATATAGCAAGTATTCATCTTTCTGAGAAACGTTTATTTTAATCGTATAATTGCGAGGTCTCGAGTTGTTGCAAAATCAAGTCCGACACGTCCTGCCATACGCTCCGCGAGATGCCCCGCGAAACGCGCCGCACGGACCCCCTAACATGCCCACAACGCGCTTCCAACGCATCCTATAACACGTTCTCCGACGTATATCTTTAACGTATTAAAGCCGGACAAGATATGCTCGCGTATTTGGGTTAAGGATTCGGTCGAAAATAGTTATCTAGTCGGTCCGCTTTAGGTCGTACGAAATAGGGGAAATATTAAACTTGGACGCGTTAGGCGTTGGTCGGTCGCAGGCGGGTTGGGGGAAGGAATGGCAATATGGCGTCCGCAACAAGCCTTGATATAATGCGTGCACTTGTTGGAAAGTTGTAGATATAGTTAGCAAAGAAGTATTCGATTGATTTGAATTGATTTGAGATGTTGTGGTTAAGTTGTTTGGGTGTATTGTTGGAAGTGCCAAAAAAAGTGTACAGCTTGCTTGTGTGTAGAGCTCGCTTGTGTGATACGTTATATATAATACGATATTATTAAAACGTTAATTTATTTCAATACGGAAAATTTACATAATGTTATTATAATTAAAATGTTCGAATAAAATACGGCTAATTAAGATTACAGAAAATATTAAGTTGTATTAATATTAAAGTTATAGTAAAATCCTTATATCGGCTATAGAAAATATAAAAATAATAAAAAGACGAAAAATTATATTAACAGTTAGGTATCGACCGACGAATTCTTATTTTGCTTATTTAACGACGACGAGGAAAACGACGGACCGTTTCAATCAAAAATATTTACCGAATTATCCATAACGTACCAGACAAGCTCGCGAGCCGGACAAGCTCGCGAGCCAATTTTCTTAACATCTCAACTGCCCAACTTCAATTATTGATTTCTTAACACCACAACATGGAGCG
>QJNY01000719.1:0-32312 GCA_004155945.1 Monosporascus sp. mg162
ATAATAATAATAATAATAATAATAATAATAATAATAATAATAATAATAATAATAATAATAATAATAATAATAATAATAATAATAATAATAATAATAATAAATATTTATAAAAATTACTTAAGTATTTTCCTTTTATCTTGTTCGATCTTATTTGATTTTATCATTTCTAATTTGTCCTAGTTTTCTTTTATCTGGTTACCTTATTACTTGTTCTTTTAATCTTCTTTTTATTTGGTTCCGTACGCGGCCATACCTCGACATTTTGCCGGCCTCGAACCTTATCGTTCTTGGCTTGTCAAGCGCTATAAAGCTAGTACTCCGGTAAATTCCTTTATTTTTACCTTAACTAAACGCTATAATATTCCTATTAATCCTTTTACGCTTTATCGATATTTGCGCAAATGGGATATACTTATTAATTAAGTCCGATTTGATATTACCGAAGAATGCCGGCAGCGTTTGCGTTTTTTATTTTTCGAATACGCTTTATTTGATTCACAGTTTTTCGAACATTTTCGACGCGACGGTTTTACAATCTCCTTAAGGGGAATTATTATTATCCGTTCCGAATTAGGCCTTTTACGCCGCTGGAATGCCGAATCTCTTGCGCTTAAGTTACGCGAAGTACATAATTTCTTCAGCCAAAAACGACAAAATAAAAATATAATCGGCCGCATAAATATGCGAACATTTTATATACATCTAAAGCAACGCTTTTTTAATATCCCTTGCGACTTTATGTTCAAACTTTATACCGAATGTTTCCATAACGACAAAATCGAACAAAAGCGATCGAAGGTACATCGAAAAAGAGGCGGATAAACTTACCTCGAACCGAACTATATATGGTCCATTAACGGTTATTATAAATTGCAAAAATACGGGTTCGAAATTTATGCCGGTATTAATATTTATTTACGATATATTACTTGGTTTTATTGCGGCGTATCCGCTTATATAAGTCGTTTTATATTTCATCAATATCTTTTCGTTACTTATTAACTTAGCTTTATTCCGTTAATTATTCGTTCGGATCGCGGTAATAAAACGTAACATGTAGCGGCTGCGCATTACCTTTTATCAAATTCGAATTCCGGACGCCGTTACCCGCGCGTATACCGACAATACCAATCAAACAAGATACGATTTGATCGATTCGCGGATTCTTTCGAAAATACCGCTAAAAGTACCCAGCCTACGGGCGAAAAAGATACTGTAAAATATGAAAAAAACGATACCGAACGGGTTCACTTTAGTAACTGCTGGTTATACGGCAAAAGTACGAAAAACTAGCGAATTAAAAGCTGGTGGTCTTAACTTTGCCAAAGCAGATCACTTTTTTGGCGGGTAAGTTATAATGGATAAAAGCTGTAATAAGTCGATTTAACGTAATCTAATAATACCAGAATTTCTTTGGCCAACTCAAACAAGAACGTATTTGGCGAAAGGAGCATAAAGCTAATCGGATCGCTTTGTTTTACATTTATATGCCTGTTATTAAATACGAATTCGACGAGTTCGTCCGAATATAAAATGCCCATATTATTCGCTTGTAAAAGAACCGGCGTTATGTTGTACACGGTTCACCTTACGTTATGTACATTTTTTCTGATCCTGAAATAGCGGTAAATTACCGCATTCCAGTAAATTAAGCGGTCTTTAACGGGCTGCGGGCGAAGCTTTAAGAATACGATCCTATTAATCTCGAAGCTTATTTACCTCCGTCGACCTTGAAGCTTTGTAATCAATATATTAAGGAATGCGGTAACTTTCCCGTTACATTGCCCCAAAATACTAAAACCTATCCTTAGCTATCGTATTACGTTCAGTTACGGAATAAGTTAAGGGATTATTATTTAGCGGGTATATAACCTACTTTAACCGAACTAAATAGCCCTATAGGAAATTATCATTATTACGACGGCATTTTAAATAATTACGATAGAATTAATACGGAAAAAAAAGGCGGCTTTTAATAATAAAGTAGATAGTATATAACTTTGTTTAATTGGAAGTAAAGTTAATAAAATTTATAAAATTAAAAGGTAAAAAAAAAGCGACTTATTCCGTATTATATAACGCGATTAAATGCGATCGAATAAAACTTTTCGATATTAATTTTCTTTGTCAATTTCATACTTTGCTAAAAGATATAAACAAGAACGTTTTCGTATAACGGCTAATCTAATTTCCAGAAAAGGTTTTAACTGTCCGTATTTTAAAGCCTTTTTAATAAATCCGCCTTCGTTCGCTATTATTTAATCGAACTCGTTATTATTCGATTCGATACTGGTTTCGGCCTTTACTACTTGTTCGGTTTTTACCTTTTTGTTTTTTATTTTAAGTTTCTTGTTTGCCAGTTATTTTTTTACAGTTTGTTTGCTTATCTTTTTCTTAGGCAGTATAATAATAAGCTTATTTACTGAAAATAAGCTGTTATCCGTATTGTTTTCGTTATCGTTATTTTCGGTAAACTTTTTATATTTCGAATTCCGTTTGTTCCGTATAAATTCGTTTACGTTTCGTCCCGTCCCGGTATATAAGTTTAGGTAAATACCAGTATCGCCTTTATGTATAATATGATATTATTTTTTAATTATGTCGATTAAAACCGGCTTTTCGGAATACAAGCCGAATTTATAGATTTTTTAACTTTTGCTAGTAATAACTTGTCCGGCAAATTTCTACGACTTTTTGCGAAGGTTTATAGGTACATTAGCCTTTTTATACAGTTGTTTAATTAAGGTTTGATAATTAGGGAAAATGCCGTATAGCAACATATTAATCGGACTGGTTTTTCTATAAGTTTGGATCTTAATCCAGTTTATAACTTTCATTTTACCGATAAGAGATTTTTCCCATTCGTATACAAATAAGCGTAGTCCGACCGAAACAATAAGGTTTTTTTTGGATTTCTTGTTATCATTATCGACTGCATTAAGCCGAAAGCTTTTTTTTCGAGCTCGTTTTGCTGCGGCAGAAAATTATTGCCATTAATTTAAGACATTGCCATTAACGAAAGGTTGGACGGCGGCCGGAGCAATTAATGCTAGGGTAAAGAAAGTACGGAAAGGTCGGTTAGGTAAAGTTAGATCGATAACTTCGGCAGGACGTAAGGGAAGGTTTAAAGTTAGAAGTTCTTGATCGCAGTAAGGGCAATCAAGCCATTAAGGATTGGTCGACTTAATCTTCGAATGCAGCCGTTACGTTACGGGGTAGCGGCCCTTGTCGACTGGATGCGATATAATTAAGCCTTATGTAAGTTCAATTTATGCAGATTAAGGTCGATTAACTGTAAACGAATAAGATCTGATTTAATCGAATAACTTCGAATAACTTTTATTACAAATATGATTCTTAATTATTGTATTATTCGTTTTATTAAATTTCGTTTACATAAAATATTTTAATTTACGTAGGGTATGTACGTATATTATTTTTTTGGAGAAATTTTTGAAATAAGAGAGTAAGCCCTCTCGGACACCGTATCCACCGAAGTCCACCGGTTGCGCAATCCGTTGCGCAATCCGTTGCGCAACCGCCAAGCCCAATCCACCCACTTAGCCTTTCCTAAGATGGACGTCCACTCCATTTGAAGCTCTCGTGGATGAACATCGTGTCCATAATAAGTGGACCTCGTGGCGGTATAGGTCCCGCTGTTAGTGAAGCCTAGTTATAGAAGTGGTGATATTAACAGGTGGTTATCTACCGCGCCACAGAAGGGGTTCCACTTACCCGGAAACGCCTAACATTTTAACATATTACTCCCCCATAACTTTAAATACACTTATCGTCTGATAATGAAAGTGGTATATTTAAAATCCTTGAATTTTTACGGTTATTTTGATATCGGGTTTAGCTTAAGGAAATACCTGTATCGTCAGATATGGGTTATATATCAACAAATATGTTATTTTTATTCGGTTTTTAAATGCAAAATATGTTAACTTTACGATAATTTAGCTTTTTTAGCAATATATAATAGTTATAATAATAAAAGTAATATCATTTTAAAGCTTTCGATTAAAACAATTTAACAGTAAAGTCCGTTTATTTTTGCGATTTTATTTAGCTTTAATTTAAAAGGTGTAACAGAACTCGGAAAAGTTAAAGTATAAAGTTATTAATAAAGCTATTTAGTAATGGAACAGGGATTATTATATGCAACATATTGAACTTATACATTTTAAGTATGTTTCCGATATATTTTTGATTTTTCGAAATTACGTACGGTTCTTTGCAAAAATAACATATTAACACTTTAATACCCATATAATTATTTTCCATTTTTCGCCTGGTCCCTGCTAGCCTGGTAATCCTTACTTTGTTTTGTTAGTTATTTGTTAAGAAATTAATGTAACTGTTATTTATATACGAAATAAGGTTTAAAAGCTTTAAATTAAAAAAATATACGCGCTTAATAACCTTTCGATTAATATAGTAACAATACGCGTTTTTATAACAACTTAGCCGATTTATACCGTTATTATGGCTTTAAGATATAACGCTTTAAACCTTATTATTATCTCTAACGACGATATACAGTTTTTCCCGCCGCTTTCCGAAATATTCACCCCTAGTAGTACGCCTGTTACGCCCTTTTCCATAAGTTTAACGCTTACTATTAACGATGAAAACCTTAAACGCCGCTTTTGGGCCGCGTTTTTAAGGTATACGATATTTGAACGAATAAAGGATATAGTAATATAATCGTAGTAATTCGGATACGATATTCAACGCGCTAGGAAACGTAAGTAAATATATAAGATATGTATTCGCAAAAGAAACCCCAGGCCTGCCGCCTTTTTAGCACGTAGTACATAAAATTATATAAATTATCTATATTATACGTATAAGATTACGGCCTTTAAAAGAAAAATGGAGTTACGATATTAAAGCCAGGCTAAAGCGCGTACGAAAGTAACGCAAAAGATATCCCGATCTTTTTCCATTCCTGATTATTTCGGACTTAATACTTATAACCTTTGCAATTAAGCCTTCGTTAATACGTTAATCAAAAATTTCGACAAAAAGCAATTTCGTTACTTTTTAATTAACTGGATCGTCGAAAGAAATCATCCGTTTACTATCGTTGAAAAGGAAAAGCTGCGTATTATTTTCGAATATCTTAACTTTAGTATAAAAAATTAAGATGCTTATATTTCCGCCATTACTATTAAAATATTTATTATTAAAGCTTTTTACGAATATAGGAACAAATCGTAAAGGTATTATTACGCTTGCCGGGGCTTATTTATATTACCTTTAATGGTTAAAGGTTAAGTAACCGCTATTCTTTCTGTAAAATTTATTATTTTTTCCGCGATAAGGAAAATTAGCTTTATAAGCTAACCTTAAGGTTACCCAATATAACCTTACGCCATACAGGCGCCAGTATAACGGCAAAGATTTTTAACGTAATCGATACCTACGGGATTAAAGAAAAGATCGGTTATTTTACTTTCGACAACGCGAAAAATAACGATATAGCGATAAAGGTGATCGGTAACGAGCTTGGCTTTAACGGGGCTTACTGCCGTAGCCGTTGTATTGGCTATACGCTTAACCTTTCTGCGAAAACGCTGCTGTTTGGCCACGATATTAAAGCTTTCGAGGCTTGTATATACGGCGAAGAAGCGTTTATTACTGCCGAATACGAACTTTGGCGTAAAAAGGGCCTTATCGGAAAGCTTTATAACTTAATTGTTATTATTTACCGTTCGGATAAGCTTATTAACATGTTGCGCGCTATTTAAGCGGATCAAATCGCCGCTTTTAATAACCTACGGATCAAAATGTAAAAGCCCCTTAATATAAAGCTTAATAACGTAACGCGTTAATTTTCCCAGCTGTATATAATCCGTCGAACGCTTGCGTTTCGCCCATTTTTCGATATGTTAATCCTTAGATACAAATACGAATGGAAGATGGAAAACTATATACGAAAAAGGCGTATACGAAAGGGTGTTACCGTCCCTTATATCTTACAGGCGGAAAACCAGCTAACAGATTACGATTGGGAAATTTTAAAACTTACGGCGGATATCCTAAAATATTATAAAGATACGGTTAAAACCTTCGAAAGTAACGGCATACGGCGGTTACAAAAGCGTAAATGGCTAGGTTTATACGGTAACATATAAGATGTAATCCCAAGCTTCGAATTTCTTCTTAATAAGTTGGAAAGCTTCAAAGTACGCGCTAAAAACCTCCCTAACTTACGATATATAACTACGAATCTTAACTTAACCTGGCTAAAATTAAATAAATATTACATTAAGCTTAAAAAGACCCCGATATATATTACTACTTTCGCGCTTTATCCTGCATTTCGGTAACGATAGTTCGAAAGGAATTAAGCCGATCACCCTAAATGAATTTAATACGCTCGCAACCAAATGGAAAAAGTATAGCTAAAAAAATACGCCTGTATAAAAATGTTGCCACGGAAGGAACCCGCGCGGCTAGCTAAAAAAACGAAGCGTTATTACAACGAATTGCAACAACACCTTAAATAGTTACGATATGGCCCTAACCTTATAAAATCAGATAATTCGGTTGATATAAAAGCTCGGGATACCTTCGGCGAATGCAGAGCTTAATATATAAACTTCGAACCTAAGGATTAGGAAGTTTAAAACCTTATTACATATTAAATACGCAAAAGCGAAAAATATTTTCGCTTTTCTAATATAACCCTTAACTTCCTTACGATATAACCCATGTTAATAAAGTATAAACGTTTTTTTTAACTGTAAGCCGAATGGTTAACGAATTACGTAATAGGTTAAATATTATGTTAATCGAAATATATTAAACGTTACGTTCGTAATATAAGGCTAAAATAATTAACAACTTCGATATATTATTTACATTTCCGGATAATGCCCGAAAGATAACGAAATTTTAAGCCATAACTAATAAGGAAATCAAAAAATAAGTAACGAATTGGATTAACGCGATATCAGAAAATAAGCTGCTTGACGATAAAAAGGATTCGTTATTCGTTGCCGAAGAAGGCGACCTGCCTTAGAGCTAGCTATATATACTTACTTCAACATTAAGAACGTTTTTTAAGATACGCTAAAGCAGTCCACCAATATTTACCGATGTCCATCCATATGGGGATATCGCCAGGTCCATCCATATATTTTTGTATGGCGGTGGATTGCCGGCAACCCACTCCACGGGGGTGGCTGGTGGAGTGGATTGCGTTGCTTCGACCTCTGGCCTTCACACAGGTCTCCCCCTGGGGAAGGGAGGTTTCCTGCTACGCTATCCCGCGCTACCGAACTTGTTCAAAGGTGCAACGACTGTCAGAGCAACAAATTGCAATACATGATGATATATCCTCCCGTTCCGAGCAACACAGGGGGCACGCAGCGCGCGTTGTCGGTGTGGGTATCGCTATTCCCTAAGGGGTCTTAGGACACGTGGTGTCGGTGCGGGATATCGCCATTTCCCTCGGGGACCTCAGGACATTCCGCTGCACTATTGTCATAATTTTCGGAACCTCTAGACTCCCGTCTATCTTTCCTATACCCGGGCTTGCTCATCGCCTGTGACATACACTCTCTTCAGAGAGCGCAGGAAGACGGGCCACATGATATCTAGCTTTGCCGCGGATTGGTAACTACTCCGGATGCTGGCTTCGGGCTGTATCATTTAATTATGCTTCTTTTTTTTCATCACACTCTTCAGATACCCGAGGATGCGAGGAAGAAATTAAATTGCCCATGTAGCGTGTTGCGCTCATTAATTGCATTCCGCGGTCATTTCCACCGGCACAAGATGCCGTCTGATCCTCCGAATCATGTGGTGGCTTCCGATCCGACCCTCACTATTGCGATTGATGCAGTATTACGCGGATATTTTCCTCTAGAACTTGAAGTTCACTATCAGCTACCCATGTCTCTCGCCGCTTAATAACGAAAAGATTCCCACGGACGCGACACAACATCCCACGAGCACTTGGAAAGCACGACGGTCCTAGGACGACGGGAGACGCGGTATTTCGCATGTGCCCTCAGGTCAGTTCAGCACGAAATTAGGTGCTAATAAAATTCGACGTTCCCCGCTTAGAGACTACCTCCGTGTGGAGATTCATAGACTCGATGCTGAGATGACAATGACTCCGGCCCTGCTGCCCATGCCTCGAGACTCCGAGTGAGAAGAAACATATTCGACGCCCTGGCTGTTGTAATATAAAGGGATTGCTGAATGAATGTAGACTACGCTGGGATTTTGTCAGAAAACGCGGCTGCAAAGAAGAAGCCACAAAGTGGAAGTGAACAGTTATCTCTCCATAACGCCGGCAACTCGCCGGGCCAGTCATGGCTTCGCTCTGGCACACTCTGATATGCTGAACTGCGCAGCGTCAATGGGTCTCCTATACCACGGCAGGGGCATCACTTCGCGGCCATACAGCCTATTCTGCATTCGATATATGCTACCACCGTCATAGCTCACGTACAAACCGATGAGCCGGGGCGCGCAACAAAACCCTCGCGCCGCGCGTCCGCGGCCTCTGTACGGCCCTCGACAACTTCTACGACCCCTATTTCAGCCTCAAGCCTGAGGACAGCGGCGAATTGGCGCTCGGGTGGGCCCTGTTCCCACTCCTGGGAAATCTCGAGAGGCTGGAGTTGCAGAGCGCGCCGGGCCCGTTCGAGAGCGCTAGCGGCGAAAGCTTCGACGCCGCGGCCACGCCGCGGCTGCCCCGGCTGCGCAGGGCCCGGCTTTTCCGATACGTGGCCACGAGTATCATACGCTACATCCTACGCAGCGCCGCGACGCTGGGGTGTCTCGGGCTCGGCGCACTGGACGAGCCGCTCATGCCTGGCGACGTGCCTGACGAGCCGGGTGTATGATGATGAGAACGATGGTGACGTGTGGGGCGGGATCGATGCCGGGCCCGTTGCACCATAGTACGCGGCGCGCCCTCTCGTCCTCAAGCTGGACGAGAACCCAGCATTCCTGCGCCTGACGCACTCCCACCTATGCAAGCCGTCCGAATGCGACCCCGAGAACGGCAGAGACTACGACAACATCGCATACTCCCGACGCGCCATGGAGGGCAGCCTCAGGGACCAGGGGCAGCTTCTAGAGTTAGCCCAGGTAACCGTTAAGACATTCGTGCTCGAACACCACGCGGTCGCCGAGAACCAGGAACTGGACAACCACGATTTGTACAACCTCGTGACGGCCTATGGCTCGGGGCTCGGGGCCCGCGGAAGATAAGCTGGTCAGCGCGATCCTTCCCGTGTTCGAGCGAAACGGGTTCCCGAAACGGCGGAAAATCTACATGTACACATGTTGGTCGACGGACAGGCGCCCGAGGAACTCGCCGCCCTCTGGAGGGGTCGCGGAGTCAAGTGGATGATCAATGTCGGCTCGTGGTGTCGCTTCGACGGATATGAAGGCGCGACGGAATAGACGGAGGAGCGGACTGATGAGGATGAAGATTAGGGGAACGGGCTCGTCCCGCAGAGACTGCTTTGGTGTTGTAGGGATTACTGCGCCGCCCGCACTTAGGTCCATAGATCAAGAGGTCTACGATGGATAAGCTTTCCCTCCCCCTCTCGGCGTCTCAAGCAGTGGACTTCTGACGAGCCCTACAATAGCCATTCTGGAATCGCAGCTGATATCTGGAACAAGCCATCCTCTGTAAGTCGAAATATATCCAAGCTGTCATGCGTAACGCCTATATCGTATATGCTTTTTACTGTTATGTATTCGTTTCGAAGTTGTGCAAGATCCAGACGGCATACCTTATCATGTCATCCTCCAGTTTCGAACAATGCATCAGGGCATCAGATCATGAATTACGTGTATGAGTAACTATAGCACTATTATGACTGTGGTAAAATATGCACTAGCCAAGACCAACACTAAGGCTCCAACAGCTGCTACCCGCGCATCTCCGCGAGCTACAGCGCCCGCGACGACTGGCGGCGGCTGCTGTTCCCCTGTCGCCCCAGGACTCGACGAGTTCGCACCACCCCCGGCACTACCGCACCCGCCTTCCTACGACGAGGTGCCGGTGCTGGTGGAGTTGATGCTGAAGACGTAGCTGGCCTGGAGGACGTAGGGGTCGCCGCCGGGGCCGAAGATGTGCCGGCTCTCGCGCTGCCACTCGGGGTGGTTGATGGCGTCGATCCAGTCCTCGACCTCGAGCACCACGCACCCGTACCTCTCGACGGCGGGCCTCAATTCCGGGTTGTCCGACTGCCCCTGGTTCTCCGACTTGATCGGCCACGACCCGTCCTGGCCGTTGCAGCTGTACACCTGGAACGCGTCCTGGTCCGTGTAGATGTCGAGCTGGATCCCCGACCACGGCGAGTGCACCGTCGCCACGGGCGAGGTCCGCCAGTCGTAGGGGCCGTTCTGCGCGCGGTTGACGAGCCAGCAGTTGTCTGCGAGCTTTGGTTAGTGTCGATGCGTTCTTCATAAGTGCCACGGACATCGACTGGCTCGAACTGGCAAGGAGCATGGGAAAGGCGAGAAGGATTCGTGGAGCGACTTACCGTATCCGGTGCAATTGAAACCGCAGTTTCCTTGAGCCTCGGGCTGGTCCAGATCGGCACCGATCTGCTTAGGCGCCGACCAGAAGTCATTCACGGACCCGCGCTCGTTGGCCAGGATGTCGCCGGTGGGGATGAGGATGTTGTCGACGCCGACCCGCTGCCCGCTGTACGGCATGTACAGCGTGTGATTCAGCACGGTATTGGTCTCGTTGTTGCCGAAGCCGTCGAGGTTCCAGTACGCGTGGCTGCTGAGCATGATGGGCGTCCTCCTGGTCGTCGCGATGGCGACCATCTTGATGTCCCACGTGTAGTCGTGCACCGTGTAGGTGATGTAGGAGATTACCTCGCCGGGGAAGCCCTGCTCGCCATCGGGGTCAACGATGGAAAACGTGATGCTGTCCTCTGTCTTGGAGACGACGGTGAAGTTGCGGTAGTCCCAGCCGTTGGGCCCGCCGTGCAAGGTGTTGGCGCCCTCGGGGGCCTCCGGGGTCTCGTTCTCGTTCGGTTCGACGTGGTACGTCTCGCCGTCGATCTCGAAGGTGCTGTTCCTGATGCGGTTGGCGTAACGGCCGGGAACGCTGCCCAGATGAGGGTGCACGTCCGGGTTCTCGTAGGCCGTTGCGTTGTCCCAGCCGACTATGATGTCCCTCTCAATCCCGTATTGATCCTCGATCAAGAGCTTCGTGATGGACGCGCCGTAGGGAATGAAGGCGGCTTTGATCCTTTCACTGGAGATCCAGTAGAAGCCATTCTCGTCCGGCGCCTTGATGCTGGTGGCGTTGCTGCTCCCCGTACCTCCCCTGGACTGTGCAGAAGTAGCTGGGAGCAGCAGGGCTCCCAATGCGGCGAGGCGAGTATTCACGCGCATGTTGATGTCTCAGCTTATGCCTGGACTAGGAGTTGAGGACAAGGGCGCAAACGAGAGGGAAGCCCGATGTGACGAACGAGGATACTACTGGCTTACATATATATACTTTACGTCAACAACTCATTCTTCGCTTCCAGGGACCCTGGGCCGGAAAAACTGGGAAGAGGTGTGGGCTGGCTCCTAGCTAGGCATGTACGTAAGTAGCGGGTGCTTGTTTGAGGAAGTGGTCCGGGGAATGTGTTGTTAATTAAGGCTAGCCCCAAGCTTTTGAGAAACTGGGGTATGAACTCGATATGCAGGGCTACTCCACCTCAAAAAGTTGGGGTAACGACGTAACAATGGGCCGAGCTTTGCCTTGAATGGAACGTTTAGATTGAATGAAGCCCTGCGGTGGGGACGACGACGGCTCCTGCGGGCTCGCGTCGTTACATGGGAGAAAGCTGGTCTCTGCCGACCCATGTAAGTTCCTAGATTACGCTACGTAGGTCTCGAAACTCGCTACTCGGTCTGCCCTGCTCTCTGCAGCTTTATACGCGTTCAAGTAGCAATGCTACTGTATTAGATCAATTGCAGAGCAAGAACATCGGTATGATCCGGAAGATTAAGCTAGGAAAATTGGGTTCCCAGACAAACTCGAAATGCCTACTGTGGCTGATGGAGTGTAACCAGCAGACAGGTTACAACGTCCGCTGTGCAACTAAGGATGAGCTCCTTGAGCCGAGCAGACTCGCAGGGAAAAAATCAGTGAAAAGTGCCTGACATTTTCCTATCCAGATGGATAGGTTACCTATTCTGTCGTCGTTGGAACTGTTTGAGAGTTATGCAGAGCTGATGAGAGAGTATTTTTCTCCGCCTTCAAGAGCAATTGAAACATGGTCTCTGCGCCACCCGGAGCTCTGATTCGTTAGTGGTGAGTGCGGAGGACCTTCTACATGACGTGGTGGAAGCAAACTCGCAGATCACTATGGCGAACCCAGCCTCTCCTTAGCTCATCATGTGCCTTGCAGCATTTCTTTCCCTCTCATGTCAACCCACGTTACACCAGCTCCTCATTAGTTATTAGTTGCTCGTTATGCGCACATCAGACGGGAAGTATGTGGATCGGATGCAGTGCTCGAGCTTTACAAAAATCGATATCTTAAGATCAGGCACTTACATTTGTCCAAGCAATATATGCAACGAAGGAATAAGGAATTCAACATGTCGTCAGATTAAAGAGGTAGGCGGTGCGACAGTACAGAAAACTGCCACGCCTCAGTACGATCGATTGGTGCGGCTACGTTACGTAGTGGCTTTTGACGGCGCCGGCAAGGTTCCTCCAAGCTTTCCTCCAGTGCGGGGTAGGGAGGCTGCTGCGGACTGCTACCAAAGGACAACGCCAACGGGGCAGGGGCATAACATACAGCAGCCTCAACTGTTCTACCGCCATTTCCTCGAGATCTCCCGCAGATTCGCCGCCTCCCCCAATGGGCTTTCTTCCAGCGGGAATTACCGTTCGACCTTGCACAACGAGGCCTGGCTTACTACGCAGTGGACTTATGTAACAGAAGCTTTTAATTATTGTTCCCTATCCCCATCTTCAGGCGGTTGGATCGTTGCCGCTGAATCTACCCAGGCGTTAAGGGCCGCGTGGTACGCTTCCTGTCAATCCTCCTGTCACCTGTGTAAACAATCTCAATATCACTTATGGGTTTTACGTAGGTATGTACGAAGTATCCGCCAGAACCAACCAGCAAGCAGCCAGGCTGGCAGGGGCACGCAAGCAAGCAGAGGGGACGGTGCCGCCTTACTTCGTACATACACACACGGCGGGTTATTTGCGGCCGGTGATTTCGCCGATACGAGTCCAGGGCCCCCGGGCGCCGTTCCTGTAAGAGAAAAAGAACGCGCCGGCGGTCAATTGACTTCTTTGTAGACCACTTGCTGTTTACCTATGACGTCTTGTTCGGGCCTCCGGCTCTCGGTAATGAAGGACCATGATTGCTGACTTCCATCCAAATGCGTTTCGGGCTAAATGGAGACAACGACAGCAACATGAGAGGCGTGCCGGGGATGGCGTGCTTCTTCCACTGTACCAGGGGCACACACACATCTGTATTCGCGTAGGTAGGTACAGATATACTGTGGGGAATGGACCATGGGTATTAATACTGCTCTGCATTGCAGTCGGCCGACGACGCCCAAGAGAGGGTTCGAGAATCCCAGCGCCGCTGGTTAGTAGAGAATCCTGCAGCCCATGCGAAGTCGAACGATGTCAGGTGTCGCTACCAAGTCGCGAACGAACTGTCAAGTTTAGAGCGCAGGTATAGGACTGCTTGATCAAGTTTGTCCCGCCGCTCCATTCACAGCGCTCATTTGGACGCCCAGTGAAATATTTCAGTGCGTAGGGAGTAACGCGAAATCCTACCCAGCTCGTATGAAGCTCCTGGGCGCCGATTCATTTTGTGTTACCTCCAGATGCGCACATTCTACAGCACACTAATTTCATCCTTACGTATGGCATGGCCTAAACGATAATGTTGCAAGGATGGCAGACATCCTTCCTGCGAATGTCCGAACGCCATAGGATGGTTTAGAAGACATAGTATTGAATGCTGAAACGGGACCTGCACTCCCGCGGTTGTGACTCTAGCATATACACACAATGGCCCCTCTTCCCCATGCTAGCTGTTGCTGGTGCATGCTCTCAATAGACCGCCTGCTCGCACATATCCCCCGTTTCCTCTCTCCTCTAGACGGCACTTTCAATCATACGTCGACCAGGTTCTCCTCCGGCGGCTCACCGTCCGTGTCCTTGACCCCCTTATCCTTCCTGTCCTTGACCTTGCCCTTGCGGTCGCCGGAGGACCTCTGGTAGTACTCCTGGAGGATCTTGGTCGGGATGCGGTTGAGCAGTTCCTTAGGGAAGATGCGGAGCAGGCCCCACGCGATGTCGAGCGAGTCGAAGATGCTTCGCGACTCGTATGCGCCTTGTGCAACGAACTGCTGCTCGAACTTCTCCAGGAACTCGAGAGACAGCTTGTCCTCGGCCGACAGGGCTTCCTCGCCGACGACGGCCTTCATGGCGGCCGCGTCACGACCGATGGCGTACTTGGCGTAGAGCTGATTGGAGACATCACCATGATCCTTGCGCGTCATGCCCTCGCCGATGGCAGACTTCATGAGACGGGAAAGAGACGGCAGCACGTTGATTGGCGGGTAGATACCGCGGTTGTACAGCAGACGGTCTACGAAGATCTGACCCTCCGTGATGTAACCCGTCAAGTCGGGAATAGGATGCGTGATATCGTCGTTCGGCATGGTCAGGATAGGGATCTGAGTGATGGAGCCATTGCGCCCGGAGACACGGCCGGCTCTTTCATAGATGGTAGACAAATCTGTGTACATGTAACCAGGGTAACCACGACGACCGGGCACTTCTTCTCGGGCAGCCGAGACTTCTCGAAGAGCATCGCAGTAGGCCGACAGATCGGTAAGAATGACCAGGACGTGCTTCTCGAGCTGGTAGGCGTAGTATTCGGCGGTAGTAAGAGCAAGACGAGGTGTAATAATACGCTCGATCCTATTCCTCGTCAGCGGGGAGCCACAAATCCAGTAGGGTAGACAAGGACATACGTAGGGTCGTTCGCGAGGTTAAGGAAGAGAGTGGTACGTTCCAGACTACCGTTCTCCTCGAAGTCGCGCGTGAAGAATCGAGCGGTTTCCAAGTTAACACCCATGGCGGCAAATACGATGGAGAAGTTATCATCGTGGTCATCATGTACGCCCTTGTTTGTAGCACCCTTTTGCTTGACCAAGCTAGCCTGTCGACAAATCTGTGCGGCGATCTCGTTATGCGATAAACCGGCGGCCGAGAAGATGGGGATCTTTTGGCCACGGGCGATGGAGTTCATCGTGTCGATTGTGGAGATACCGGTTGAGATCATCTCTTCGGGATATTCCTAACAGGTAACGAGTTATAGCCGGACCCAGCTGGCAATGCAAGAACCAGGCACGTACTCTTGAGAAGGGGTTGATGGGACTGCCGTTGATGTCGAGATAGTCTTCAGCAAGGACCTTGGGCCCTTTATCGATGGCTCGTCCGGATCCATCAAAGATTCGTCCCAGCATATCCTCCGACACACCAAGCTTCAAGCTCTGGCCCGTGAACTCGACCTTCGTCTTCTTGACATCGATACCGGATGTGCCCTCGAAGACCTGGACGACGGCTCGGTTCCCTATAGAGAAGGGCGGAGTATATCGTCAGTACTCAGTCTTCTGTTTTGGCGACCCCCTCCCGCGGGGAGTTTCGAGGATAGGAAGCTTTTCGCTCACCTCGAGCTTCGAGAACCTGGCCTGCTCTCTCGGTGCCATCAGGGAGAGTCAAGGTGACAATTTCATTGTAGCGAGGGGATTTGACATTATCCAAGATGACTAGCGGTCCGTTGATACCCCCGATGGTGTTGTACCGGATTCGGGGTACGATGGAATACGACGAGGACTCGCGCGGGTCCATCGTGGTCGCTATACGGTACGGTGGTCGACAGAGAGGATATTAACTCGGGAACTGAAGGACTACCTAGCCAGCTGCGCGTACAGGTCTGAGTGTCGGGATGTGACACTCTAGCTAGGATAGGATGCGTAGAGATATACGACGATGTTAGTAACTCAAGTTGTCGATTGCCTTGTAAGCTCCAGCCACATGCACCCTGACGTTAGTGTCGACGACATCGAGCTTCCTGCCAACTGGTGCAGCTTAAGCACGGACAACGATGCCAAGTGTCATCGGATTGGAACAGCTGCCACCACAGACCTACATTCATACGCACTGTAAGTACCTAATTTACCGAATCCCGAACTCCATCATCCTTTTAAGCAGACGTATCCTCAGCTCGCCTCTGCGTATGATATGTCCTGTCTACAGTTTATTAAGCCTTGCAGGCTTAAACTGAAATCTAGGGCGGAGAGCGACTATGCGTATTTTGGGACCATGCATAATTTTGGGGGAGTCTTAGAACTGGCAGTCGCCCTTGAGTCGCCAGAGCGTATACAGAAATACGATATTCAGACAAATAATGAGCTTCGCTGTTGCAGATGCATCATATCCTGGATAACTTCGTCTGCTCTGGAAGTTAGAGAGGGGCTAAGCCATGGCTTCACAGGCTTTATGCAACACCCGACTACGGACCCCACACGCGTCTCTAAGTCTCACCCCCTTTTCCAGGAGAGTCTTGAGCTGTTGATGTAGATGGCCGTCTCAGGTTGCAGCCTTGCTCAATTTCGCAACCTCTCTAGACCGATCCGAGGAGATCGTACGAGTCTCTGGGGATGTGGGAGAGGCATGACGCAGGGAGGCGCTTTATCGACATGCCAGCCTCCCCACTTCTACCTGTATGATCAAGGAACTGAGCTCGGCTGCTGCGGTCTGAGTACATACTGGTGATTCAGTTTGCTATTAATCAGAGGTACATGATTGGTGTAAGCGAAAGTGGTGTTTCCGGCCGTCTTGGAGCTGTTCCTTTCAATATGTATCCTAGGCTCTATTGAACACTTCACGCTATGTGCTTTTCATTTCCAACGACGAATCAACAGGCTTGATATAGGAAGGGGAAAAGATGCCCCGGGAAAGAAGAAGTCAGTTGGAAGCGAAGTGCTGATTTGATAGACACATAACAAGATGGCGTAAACGAGCAAGGCGCCAACCAGCACCTCCGTTGTCTCGAGCAGGCATCCTATTTCTCGATATTTACGAAATACAGGAATTACACAATATTGTTCTTGCCATTTGCAAAGAGGAAATGCACTAGGTGACGGCGGCCCTCTAAAGTATTGGGCCAACCACGGGTGGATGGCAGCTGCCCCAACCCATGGACGCATAATGCTTTATTCACCTTCCTTCTGCATGTCTCCCTTACGTCTTTTGCGTGTTAAGTAATGCCCATCCATACCTGCTCCAGGCGGCCTCCTCCTCCTCTCCTCTCTTTCATATCATACATCCACCTCCACAATCAACCACCATAGACGCGACCAAGAGGCAGTCCTTACATCTCTGAGCGGATTCTATCCCTCATCACGCCACATACCAGAAAACCAAGCCAAAACCCGAAACTGGCCAAGCAGAAATACAATTTCCCCTTCGCCAAAATGCCGAAAGAGCTGCAGCTTTACGTCTGGGAGCAGTTCGCCAATGCATCTGGACGTCGTTTCATTCACTTTGATGACAAGAGTCTCCGTGTCCGCCCTACTTTGAACTAAATTTGGCCGCTGTTCTCGATCACCAATGGGAGCCGCGCTATCGCGAAATCAATATATCCCCTGCGCCTGTCGGTATTCAACGAGGGTCCTACGATTGATATCACTGACGAGATATTTGAGAATCATCATGACACCATTCGGGATTTGTACGGAGGGCCACAGAGAAAAAGAACGCTTGCCGCGGAGCAATATACATTGGCCCTGGATTGGGCGTCTTCGTTCTCAGCCTCCCCCGATATACGGTAAAGGAGTTCGCCTCTAACAACGGAATCTCCAACGAGAGCATATTGTCTTCCATGTGCGGCCTAGAAGGATGTGATGATGGCTTTTCATAAACTCGTTCTTCGTGTTTCGCAGAAACGATTCCTCGAAAACCATTTGCTCGCATTAAGGATATCATGAAAGTTGGCGCCTTTGCTCATGGCAATCGTTGGTGCGACGAATCTTTACCTTTCCCAAAAACACTTACCTGCTGGCATCAGTGGGCCGCCCAGGGACCATATAGAATAAAAAAGCTAGAGAAACATCTCCTTCGCTCATCTCCTTGTCCTAGTGAGATAGCCGAAGATGGGAAATTATCTCGCAGGGTCTTTGTCTGAGGACAAGACGAGGAGCAGTAGCTATGGGGGTTAGTCGGGTTGTGAGGTGATGTTGGTCACTAGAATTGCTTTAGTCATGGGGATTACGCCGCCTGAGGAAGGAAAAGCTCGGATCATTTCTCATCATTTCCGATTCGCAGCACTTCCTAAGCAGAGTACATAGGGCTCATAAGGGAGACGGTTCACCTGCTAGGGCTGCAGCACTTATGAATTAGACAGTAGTCACGGCTGTGCTAGATAAACCGAGCTCCTCTAAGGTGACTTGCGCCTCATAGATCTCGGAAGTCGCCCGTACCTACTTCCGCCTTGATTGGCCCCGTTGACGAGGTATCATCTACCACAACTACACCTCCCGTATCCCACGTAGCTATTGGATGCTAAAAGTCAAAGCACTTGAAACGACTGGATGCTAACCCGTTCCAAAGTCCCTAGTAGGTGATGGCCAACTATAAAACTCTTAGAAATTCTGAAGCATCTCAAAGTTGCCCTCGTCAGCATGCCATGTCGTTTTGCCTTTGCACACATAAATCATCGATGCCTGTTAAAAGGTTGGTTGTGCGGTATCATTCCGCACTAGGCACTCATAAAGGGGTCGTCTTTGGCATAAGGGCTGGGGAATGGTACGGGCTCGAAGAGCAGCGACTGCAAGAGCCACTCGATGTGAATTTCCGTCTCTCGCCAATAGACGGCGCCAGTGTCGTACTAGTGGCGTCTCTCGAACCAATATTCCGCGCCCCTGGACAGGACTTTGTCTTTGACGTAGTCGAAAAGCCCGGCTAGATCTGGACGGTCCTCCTCGTCGACGGCCATGCACTCGCAGATCTTGTCCCGCAGGTCGGGGTCCAGATACGGGAACGGGTTCTTCCCCTCGTCATCGGGTAGGATGGCCGACGCGTCGGTGTCGTAGTAGTATTCGTCGTCGCCGGATATCCTTGAGTAGCTTCGACTGGAGCCATCAGGGGATGTTGGATAAGTCTCTAGGAGGATGATATTTATCATGATCTGTACACCGCTTTTTAGCTCGTAGCTGAGACGGTCGCGAGACAGAACCACCTACCTGTCCGACGTCCCGCAGATTGGTCGGCACACCGTTCATGTCCAAGGCACTATCCCCTCCATCAGCTCATCATTTCATCCAATCAATCGATTGCCTACAGATTACGAGTAGCAACAACATACCCTGATCGTGTACGAAAGCGCCTGTCTAAGCCAAAGTCTATGACCTTCAAGATGGGCGCCGTAGCGTGTTCCAGCTCGGTACGAATGAAATTCCCCAACATAACTATGCCTTGTAAGTATTTATCTTTTTTGAGTGTGCACTGCCATTCACCGTTTTCGATGCTTAGATCGGTATGGGTAAAATTGCCCGGCTCTTCGTCACGCCTAGGCTCTTCCAACACGGGCTCGCCGTCGGGATCATTAAGCTGGTTCGGCCACGCCATGCCGACGCAGGCACGTACAACTACACGAAGAGAGCGTCAGTCCTAAAATAGACGAGAGACCGTTGAAGCGCAGCCAAAGATGTATGCACGACCTACGGCAGAAGAAGAACCGCCAGAGCACGCGGTTCGGAATCGAGCGACAGAGCATGAGGTCCAGGTCGCGGGCCTTCCCGGCCTTGTCGATGAAGTCCGACAGTACACCGTTCTCTATGAACTCCATGATCATGAACGGCTTCGGATACGCCATGGTGGACTGGCCGGAGGAGGCCGACCTTCCGCTCAATATCGCGCTGAGGGATCCGGATCCCTCGCTCCTGGAACTCTCATCGCCGCTACCCAGGGTCGCGTCGCTAAAGGCCCCAACCAAGTCGAGCGGCACGGCCCTCTGGAGGGGGTTGTTCGATATCGTCCTCGTCTGCACGATGTGTTTCCCGCCTTGGATTTGCTGGGCGCGTTTTAGAAGGGGATTCCGCGGAGGACCGGACCAGGCTGGAAACGCGGCCTGCTTACCTTTAGCCTCTCGATCTCGACTAGCAAGGCGGCGCTCTCACCGCCTATGGCCCTTTTTATGACGAGTTTTCTCTCCTTCCCGTCCGGGAGAAACTCTTTAAGGGCGGAGCATATTCCATAACCGCCCGAACCCGCTGAGCCTATCCATTCGAATCTAGTGGGTTCCTGGTCAAAGTAGGTCCTTATCTGGTCTCGCTGCCTGGCGTATTGGTCCGAATTCATATTCGATGAGCAGCATTCTCAAACCGCTCCGGAGCCAAGCACAATAATGCGAGCATAGAGAAAGTCACAATTTCCGTCTGGAATCGAAGCACACGGCCATTGTCCAACGATGGAACTGCTTGGAGCCTTTGTGCAGGCTTGGCTCGTTGGCACACAAAGCGCTTTTTCGCGTAACAATTTCCAACGAGGTCCCATTTCCGGCGTAATAGAAAGATACCTGGTCCCTGGTTAAACAAGGCGGGCTGCATGAAGCCATCGCGGGTCACACTACACCAGACGCGCACAGTTTGACTTGCGTGCAATGAATGGCCTCGTTTTCTATACTGTAACGGCAGAAGGCCCTAATCTGATTTTAGAATGCTCTGGATTCGTCCGGTTTCTGCGACGATAGGGGAACCTTGTTGGGTAATGTGAGAATATAGGGGTGAACTCATATATGCAATAACTAGGTAATTTAGGTAAAAGGCAGAGTGTGCATATACCAAGAATGCAGGTAGGGGATACATTATACCGAGTGAACACGTGATGTTCCCTGATGACTTCATTTTCCCGGCGCTTTAAGCCGACCAATGCCGGCCAAAACCCGCCGCCTTGCAACTGTTCAGCCCAGTGACGGCAACAACCTGCATAACAGTGCGTGCATACCCGGCATTGACCTCTGGGGGTCGTTACCAGCGTATCTACACCGTACTCTCGCGCGATCGCGATGAATCTAAAATGGCTTCTTTACGCGCAATGATCCGCTCGGCTCGCTGGCGAGCGTGCCCCGCAGCTGCAGCTTCTCCCCTCCGACGCTTCGCGACGGCATCAGACGTCAGAAACCCCACGGCCGCGGCTTCGCAACGACGCCCCGATAACCACGTGAGAATCGTGGAGGTCGGGCCGCGCGACGGCCTGCAGAACGAGAAGATATCCATCCCTCTGTCCACCAAGATCGAGTTGATCGAGAGGCTGGCCAAGACGGGCGTCTCCTGCATCGAGGGGGGTTCTTTCGTGTCACCGAAATGGGTACCGCAAGTATGTCTAGTCCACGAATTCGAATAGACGGCGGACGGACGGGACTGCTCTGGGACTCTGACTAACCGTCTTTCAATCGGATAGATGGACAACTCGAGCGACGTCCTTGAGCACATCCTCACGCACAAGACCTCGTCCCCGATCCCCGTCACCTACTCCTTCCTCGCGCCGAACGCGAAAGGCGCGGCGAACGCCACGGCTCTGCTGGAGAAGCACCCGGGCGCCTACCTGACGCAGGCCGAGTCGCTCTCGGGGCCGTCGCCGTCGCCATCGGAGGACGCCGGCAGCGGGGGGAAGCCGGCGCTGGAGCTGGCCGTCTTCGCGGCGGCGACGGAGAGCTTCTCGCGGCGGAACCTCAACTGCGACATCGCGACGTCGCTCGAGCGGTTCCGCGAGGTGATCCAGGCTGCGAAGCAGGCGGGGATCCGCGCGCGCGCCTACGTCTCGGTGGTGCTGGGGTGCCCGTTCGAGGGCTACGACGTCGACCCGCACCGCGTGGCCGAGATCGCCACCTCGCTGCTCGAGATGGGCGCCGACGAGATCTCGCTGGGCGACACCACGGGCATGGGCACGGCGCCGCGCACCCAGGAGCTGCTGCGCTGCGTGGCCGCCGCCGGCGTCCGCACCGAGGACGTCGCCATGCACTTCCACGACACGTACGGCCAGGCGCTCGTGAACACGGCCGTCGCCCTCGAGCGCGGCGTCCGCACCTTCGACAGCGCCGTCGGCGGCCTCGGCGGCTGCCCCTACAGCCCCGGCGCCACCGGCAACGTGGCCACGGAGAACATGGTGTACTTCATGGAGACCCTCGGCATGGACACGGGCATCGACCTCGACGCCATGGCGGATATCGGGAGCTGGATCACCGGGGAGCTGGGCAAGCCGCATGATTCCGCTGTCGGGAAGGCGGTGCTGGGCGCTCGGAAGCGCGCGGAGGCTACTTCGCCTTGAGGAAATGACGGTTGTGTTTTATATACCTGCTTAAGATTTAACTAAGCGAACAAAGCCACCGAGGCGGCTGACCTACTTTTTTTCCGCGGTATGCATGGCGTTGTGTTCCCAGCATATGACAAGGCCATGTATGTACGTATGGATCTTGTACGTTTGATTCAGCTGTCCCAGGCGAGGAAAACAAGTACTCCGTACACTATACGCCGTGTCATATACACTCCATGTTCTATCTATGTAGCTAAGTTATCAATGCTATGGATGCTATCGACATGAGTCCAATCATCATCTCGTCATATGTATGTAGACATGCGCGTATCTGCGCGAGCAACAGCTTGCTTTCCCGGCTGTACGAGTAGCCGAATTAATAACCTGCCTACCCCAACCCTTGAAGCAGCGCCGGCCCGACCCTGCCAGCATACTCCATTAGGACACGACACAGCCACAGTAGAATACGGCACAGTAGAATACGGCAAGCGACTGATCATCCCCTGAACCTTCTGCGGGACGTATTCGCCTGCTAACCGAACCTGATCCCAGCGCTCGGATCCCAGGTGCCACCGCTAGGACCGCTTCTAGCGGCAGTGGGGGTCTGCTTATTGACTCCGACGGGAACGCCGGGGCTCGGGGGCGCGCCGCCTATCGTCTGCTGTCCGTTGGCGCCACCAACACCACCGGGCGGGGCCGCGAACCGGATGCCCAACTCCGGGTTCCACATGGTCTGCATGGGGTTGGCGCGGGGTTGCTGCGGCTGCGGCTGGGCCACGGCCTCCCCGGCCCACGACTGGATTTGCGCCTGAAGGGCCTGCTGATGCTGATGTTGCTGCGGTGGTGCCGCCGGTAACTGGGTTGTCTGCGAGGGGGTGTGTGTCTGTTGTTGCTGATAACCGTCGCCGCCGCCGAAATAGCTGTTCTGTGTTGGCGCTGGCGACTGTTGCGACTGGGCCTGGTATCCTACAGCCTCACGAGGCGACTGCATGTGCGCGCCCCCGGCCATTTGGAACTGAGGCTGGGGCTGAGACTGTTGCTGCTGCTGCGGTTGAGTCTGCGGCTGCTGCGGAGCAGCCAGACTGAGATTCTTGAGAGGTGGCATGGAGAGCTCGTCCTCGAGGGCTCGGGCCTCGCCGCGGCGCGCGGCGGCGAAGGAGCGCGCGTTGTCGCGGAAGCCGCCGACGATGCGGCTGAGGTCATTGTAGAACTTGCGCCCGACCTCGACATTGCTGACGAGCTCCTTGTACTTGAGATAGGCGTTCTCGAGGCGTTGCAGGGCCTGCTCCCGCTCCCGGTTGCCCCCGCCCGCCGCCCGCTTCTGCCCCTCGAACTCGCGGTGCGCCCGCGCCAGCTCGGCCGCCAGTCGCTCCTGCTCCTGCGCCTCCTTGTGCACGAGCTCGAGCTCCGGCTCGTACAGGCTGTCGAGCCGCTTCTCGAAGAAGGCCTCGAAGTGCGCTGGCACGAGGGCCGTGCCTACCGTGTTGCTGCGCTCCAGGCGCGCCGCCTCGGCGAGTATGTCGGATTTGATGTCATCGCTGCGGGCCTTCTCCCGGAGGCTATCTGCCTTCCGACGCCGGCGGCTCTCGAGACGTGTGACATCGTGGTAAGCGCTTCTCAGCCGATTGATAGCCGGCTTGAGGGCCTCAGGGATCTCCGTGCGCCGCGAAGATGGCACGAAGTCCATGATGCCCCTATCGGGACCGGCAAGGACGGCAAGCATCGGTTCGATGCTGTAGAACTTTTCACGAACAACCCCGTCGCTACTGGCGCTGTTCGCAAACCAGCCCTCCGCCTCGGCGACCTGGTCCCAGAGCTTCGCCCCTTGGGTGGGCTCGGCTCGGCTCTCTGGGCGTGTCCATCGATCTGTCCCGAATTTCCTCCGAAGCCGCATATCTTCTTCCTCTTCTGCTTGGAGAAGCTCCTTGCCCTCTTCAAAAACGGCAATGTCGGCGGCGCGTAGCTTGTCAATATCGGCGAAACATCTCTGTAGCTTGTGTATGGCATCCGCTTGACGGATCTCTTCCGCGTGCTGTACGAGGGTGCCTGGGAGTCCCAATGGCTTCTCAAAAGCCTGTATTGACCCGGGTAGGTTGAGGGACGAGAGAATCTCGTGTATCCTCTCGTTCAAACTTTCAAGCTCGCCAATAATGTTCTGGTTGACAAGGCGGTCTCTCCTTTCTTCGTAGATAGACACGGCAATATGGACGGAGTAGGGAACTAGTTTCGTAAAGAGAGCAGGACCAAATTCGCCTTTCTCCCCGAGGTAGTCGAGCGGCTTTGCGACTTGGGCTGGTACCCGTGGAGCTGCCATAGTAGCCCGGTCGAGTATCTTCAGCTCAGATTTAGACGGTTCGTGGTCTGTGTTTGTCAGCTCTACTTACTCTTCACAAGTCATCCAGCAGGAGAGATTTCCACATACGGAGGTAGATCTTCTCATTATCCCTTTCTGCTCGCTTGAGATCTTCTTCCACTTTCCGTTTTAGCTCATTTAAGTCAGCCACTACGGCCTTGTTCAGATATCCACCCTTGTTCTCCTTAAGCCCTTCGTTGATGCAGGAGACAGCATCGCGTAATCGCGCAACTTCTTCGCCGTACTTTCGCTTCTCTAAGCAGTCGCGTGCAGCCCTGTACTGAGCCGCAGCGGCGAAGTGGTGATGCTTCGCGCTCATATGATGTATCCAGCTACTACTGATGGCCTCGGACTGCATCGCCGCCTCGCCGGCCAGGTTGTAGAAGTCCGAAACCTTGGCAGCCAATTTCGCGATCGAGGCGTCCTTGTAGCCGTCCATAACAGCCTTGTGCCAATAACACTCTTGACCCTGCGCCAGCTGGAGTTGTATTAGGGACTCGAGGCTCTGCTCGTCCATGTCCTCGGGCGGCGTGGTCCGTAGCCCGGGTATCACTTGGGTTTTCAAGTGTTTTAGGACACCTGCGGACTGGCTGAAGTAACTAGCCGCCGTCTTCAGGCCGTCGGTGTCGCTGCGGTTGCTGGCGATGGCCAACTGCGAATATAAAACGGCGAGGTTATAAAGGATATTCGCAAGCTCGAACTGCAGATTGTTGTGAACTATTGGCCGTTCGGTGTTGTAGCCCAACGAGGGATACCAGGTGAAGTCGGCGCCA
This sequence comes from Monosporascus sp. mg162, assembly GCA_004155945.1. Classification (NCBI taxonomy): domain Eukaryota; kingdom Fungi; phylum Ascomycota; class Sordariomycetes; order Xylariales; genus Monosporascus; species Monosporascus sp. mg162. The sequence goes on from QJNY01000719.1 coordinate 25,481, forward strand.
ATCTGTCACGAGCGCGTACTACCGTCAGCTCTTTCAGTGACAAACAGAGGATCTCTGCTTTATTTAATAATAGGTGAGAGTATCACGCACGTCGATAGGGAACTTCCCACTCATCCACACCAGATGCGCGGCATATGCCTGCAGCTCCCTGATACCACTCGGGTGTGCCTCCCGCACGTTGACGGCGTTGCGCCTCAGGTCATCGATGGTCTCTAAGTCATGGCGGAACATATCCGGGTGCTGGTCATACTTGGTCGAGATGTATTTCCGCACGGCTGACGATAGCGACAGTTGGGCTCCCTTGCGGAAAGGCACCGCGAGGATATGAGTTGCCATGGCGGGGTAGCGATAGGGATGGATATATTGCGCGTTCAGAGGCGAGGTGAGGCTTAGTATAAATTCAAGGGCTGTGATTAATGTGTCTGGCGTCTTCCAGTGCCAACGTCTGGTCTATTCATGTCTCGGCGCACATGTTGTGCTGCTTATTTTGCTGCATTAATGGGTTAGGAAGTAAAGGAGTCGCAAAGTTAATAATAAAGCACTTTAACCCGACACAGGCCAATGACTTCATCATTCCTAGTTTATGCATCAACTCTTTAGTGCATAAACCCCGATTAATGCATACAAAATCTGCTCTTAGCAATATTACATTCGAACTGAGTGTTTAACGGCATATTACATGCAAGCAGGAGCAATATACGCTCGACGGGTGGGTAATTTATATTGGACGCCCTACATATCCGTTCAAAGTCAGTATTCTCCTAGTTAGGTATCACTATTTCTTAGCTTTCCCCGTGCTGATGGACGTGCCATTGAATACCTCCGCGATGTGTTTTTGCCGTGGCCCCCTTTACCTATTCCCAATTAATACCTAGGTACATCGCTGTGTATATAGGTTTGCATGGGAACCTCAGAGAATTCATTTATGCGGAATCTAAGAAATCGCTGTACGTAGTACAGTACGTAGGGAAGGCTTGAACTAAACTCTCTATAGTGGGGTATACATAGGGACAATTATGCAGGAGGTGCGTCCGCCCATTACATAAGCAGACTTATGCCCACGTTTTAACGTACTAAGTTTACAAAGAAAGTGGGCGAAAGCTTTCATTCCTTCGGACCTGACTTTGTAACTAGAAGAATAACCTAATAGGCAAGATACGGTCCGAACGACCTAGCAATGCCCTGAAGCCCTTTGTGAACCCGACCTTCTCGTCGGCCTTGTTGCCCGTGGACGACCTGGCTAACCGACAACCTGATCGACTATTTGGCCTAGACGCCCTGGAAGCCCTGGCTGGCCTGACCGTCGACTTAACGGTCAGCCAAGCAAAGGGGCGCCCGCGCGCTAGATGGATGGGGGTGCGGGGGAGGGAGGACGGAGCCATCGACCTGGCTGACCGTCGATCTGGCCAACTGTCAACCTGAGGAAAGGAAAAGGGGGGGCGCCTGCCGGAGGCGGAGCGAGAACCCAATGTCATGGCAGTTCCCCGTACCATTTCGCCCTACGGAGACAAAAGACTAGGAAGTTTCTTACAAATATAATTCCAGTGACAAACAGATATAAGTAGTGCAGTCTGTGTAGGGACCGTTTATCTCTTTCATGAGGATTTAACATTCGAGTTTAGAAACCGCAACGTTACTTTGCAGTACAGCCCTATTCTCACCTCGCACATCGGTCCGCACCCCTTCCAGGACCCTTAGGGTCGCCACCGAATTCAGCCAACAAGGGGCGCCCTTGTCGAGATTCCGATCTAAGACTTACTCCATATTCACCGACTTCTTAAATTAAATACTTGGGGCCAGTTCATGTCGATGTTGATACGTAACGAATACACCAGAGTTGCCGAAATCGCTCAGTTATAAGCAATGGATGTGCCTCACCGCCGGACGAACAAATATTGCGATACTGTCATTATTAGGCTATACTGCTATATCCTTTTTGTCAAGCTTAAGCCCAGCCGGCGGGGCGGCTACTTTAAGCTCTCGCTCCTCAGGACTAATTAGCCGCCATCCCACAGGGCTACTGGTATAGGAGCCGGTTGGGGTGCACGTCTTGTCTAATTACGGCGAATTCGTTCTCTCTACGGGAAAGTCAAGAACTTGACTTAAATTCGCCTACGAAGCACCGAAATGGCTGATTTCTAAAGACGACTTGGCAAACACAAAGCGCGATGCCTCGGTACGAGGTGTTGTGCGTAAGCTTTAATGCCTGATCAGCCAATCGTGGTAGGAGCCAAGACGGCAACGAAGCTTAACAATCTTAGTCCCTTAGCTAGAGTTGCAACCATGACTTGCAGGATGACGTAGGGACCATGCCCAGAGTAAAGGAAGTATACTCGCTCAGCCGCGTAGATGATGATTCGTGCATAATTTCGGAGAAGAGCCTGCGTCGTCTGGTTTGCGCCGTATTAGAGGATATCAATCATCTGGGCACTTAGGACAACTCCTCGGCTTCTTTTTGCCTACCTACTTAATATATTAGGTTGCGTGCGCCGACCCGCATCGCAGCATATATCAGATACCTAACAAGGCTATATCTATGTCCATCAGGAGCCAGGGGGAGGCGAGAGTGGGGCGGGACGGACAAATAATAGTGGTCGCTCCGTGAGAGCGTCAATGGCATATATCAGGAAGGCTGAGGAAGAAGCTCGTATAGTGCGGAGCATCCACGGACTTGCTTGGCTATAGTCGGAAGGAAGCGAAAATAGGGGTAGATTAGTTCCTAAACCCTATCAAAGACCCTGCCGAGAAATGCCCGAAACGCGGAGCTTGCTCTCCGACCAAAGGGTCAAGTGGCAGCACACGAACACTTTTCTAAGTATTGGTCGCAAATCGCGATAACTGACCAATCAGATAGTATAAAATCTGTCAGAGTTCATTTGTACCTGGGTAGGTAACGCGATAACGTGGACCACCAATAATTGTTGCTACTGCTGTTAGTTCACCCTCTGCCGTAAGTTTGGCCAATCCGGACAGGAAATGATCTGGGGTGTTCCTTTCGGAGCGCGCCGAACATGCAGCCGCGCGTATCAAATCCAGTCGCTGCGCCGGGAGCCAAGAGCGTTTGTGGGGTAGTAAGTAAAGCCAAGGTCGATCTGAGGGGTCGTTCTCGCAGGATCTTGAGAATTTCCCGACGCTCCGCCCTACAGAACTACGGTTATTGTAACACGTTTGTAGGTGAATTATTATTAACCGCATTATGTATCGCATTTGATACAGCTGTGGCTTTCCCCTTCGGAAATTGTTACAGATAGAATCCGGACGACCCCTTGGCCCGCTCTGTCGAGTGACTGTCTCGCGCCAGGAGGCCAGGGTTCTTGCGCTGAGCAACCGCCTTCCGCAGTCAGTAACGCAGCCCCGCGCACCTTTGCTGCCTCGTTAACCGCAAGAGGCTGAGATCTTCGCCACTCCTCTCATCTGACAGAGGTACTTGTCAGGACTCGGTTCGCAGCGCCGCTGTTGCAGCCCAACGTAGGGGATAAGAGACAGAAAGCAGGAGTTGGCGCTGGCATAGTTGGCGAATGTCACATGCCGTGAGGCTTCATGACCGTGGCATTCGAAGGCGAAATCTACCGACTTGCGGATTGCGCGTTCATAGGAGGTCGAATAGATGAAGGTCTATAAGCTTGGATGCTAATCATATCATAGTATCCAATCGAACAGCTCCTATTGCCAGTCGGCCTGCGTCGCACGTTTGGAGGCTCACGGAGCGCAATCTATATGTTTCGATGTCGCAATCGTCGTGCAATCAGCGGCGGCTGTTTGGCAAGCGGTAGATAGAATTTTGGTCAGACTGCTATGCGCGGGGTGGAGACGGCCACCCACTGAAGGGTTGTTGATAAGATGGGAATAGTTCCCAATAGGGAAGGACGCCTGCTGGACATCATGGGGTCCCGCCGTAGGTAGACGTCGATCTCAGCTTGGCATCTATCGTGGCTAAGTTCCAGCCGGCTGTTATTGGCCGTACCGAACCTTTAACAACTGATCCGCTAATTTCGGGGCCGCTTCACGAGACCACTTCATAACCCGCTTCCGGGGCCGTCAGCACAGTTCACAGGATCAAGGCATATGCGACCACCGCGGGCTCTAGCTGAGGCCGCTGGCCAATACGAGCCCTTACACGATAAATGAGCATGAAAAGGGGCCGTTCACCTGGACGAATAGATACGTTTATCCAAAGGGAGCGGGACGGTAACCCCATGGCCTGACGTTACACTGAGATCGGCATTTAAGATGCGGGTAGGTATAAGTCCGGGCTACCGACTAGGGAGACCCTCCCGTAGCGACTCAAACCCATGCGAAGTATTCCCTTATTCTTCTCGGAGCTTCAACCTCACAGCTGGTCACTGCCTCGTATTCACTACTATTATACCAGTTTCGTGCCTGCCGAATAGGGGATATGCGAGTGATTGGTGATCAGCGAACTGCTAGAGCCGGTAACGCGAGCCTCGTGCCAAGGGTCTAACATGATTTCCACACCGCGTGCTCGAGGAGCGGCCGCAGAAGATAAATAGGCCATGATGCCTCTACCGTCAGATCGAGTTTCTTCTCCCATCCCATCCCATCATCAGTCAGTCAAGAAGTCCATCGCTTCGAAGTCAGCAGCCTCCCGTCCGGTCCAGCCCACTGCCCGTCATCACTCTTTTAACACATACCTTCAACATGCGTTCCGCAACTCTCCTCGCTCTTTTGCCTTTAGCCATGGCGGCCCCCGGGGGTGTCAAGCGTGGCAGCCCGGCTCCCCTGGTCAAGCCCCGCGGCGCCGAGCTCGTCGAGGGCAAGTACATTGTCAAGATGAAGAACACCGTCAGCACCGCTTCGGTCGACAGCGCCATCGCCTCCGTCGCCGCTGATGCCGATTACGTCTACAAGAGCGGGAAGTTCCAGGGTTTCGCTTCCAGCCTGACCGACGCCGAGGTTGAGGCTCTGCAGAACGATCCCAACGTAAGTCTGCTCCGCGTTGGGATCCCGGGCCCGAAGACGGAGCTGATTCTCACTAATGGTCACTAGGTCGAGTTTATTGAGCACGATGCCATCGTCAAGGCGTTCGCGACTCAGGAGAATGCCACGTGGGGCATCGCCCGTCTGTCCAGTACCGAGCCCGGCAGCACCACTTACACCTACGATGATAGCGCCGGCGAGGGTACCTGCGCCTACGTCGTCGACACTGGTATCGATGTCGACCACCCCGAGTTCGAGGGCCGCGCCGAGTGGCTCGAGAACTTTGCCGACCAGAGCAACGCTGACGGCCAGGGCCACGGCACCCACGTCGCCGGCACTATCGGCTCGGCCACCTACGGTGTTGCCAAGAAGACCAAACTTTTCGCCGTCAAGGTCCTCAACGATAATGGAGAAGGCACCACCTCCGGCGTCGTCGCCGGTATGGACTTCGTCGTTTCCGACGCCACCAGCCAGGACTGCCCCAACGGCGTCGTCGTCAACATGTCGCTCGGTGGTGGCCTCTCTACGTCCATCAACTCGGCGGCTGCCTCTATTGTCGACGCTGGACACTTCCTCGCCGTCGCCGCCGGCAACGATGGGGCCGACGCTAGCGCGTATTCTCCCGCCTCCGAGGAATCTGCCTGCACGGTCGGTGCCACCGCCGAGGACGACAGCCTCGCCAACTACTCTAACACCGGCTCCCTCGTTGATATCCTCGCCCCCGGCACCGACATCACCTCCACCTGGCCCGGCGGTGACACTAACACCATCTCTGGTACTTCCATGGCCAGTCCCCATGTTGCCGGTCTTGCTGCCTATCTCCTGGGCCTGGGTGGTGTCCCCACCGAGCCCACCCAGCTCTGCGCCTACATTGCCGAGAGCGCTCTGACCGACGTCATCTCTGGCGTTCCCCGTGACACCGTCAACGCCCTCGCCAACAACGGCGCTGCTTAAATCCGGATGGCTTCTGACTGATGGGGCGACCGATGCCCTGGGGGACTACATTCGTCATGGGCTCTTGGGCATGTTAACTGAGGTACTGGCGGATGATGAGGAATTTGCGGGCGGCGTGAATTTCGTCGCTGATAGCGTCGGTCGATGCATTGCACGACTGACAACTTTAAGATACCACGATAGAGATGATGACAATAATGAAGAAAGCTTTGATACCAAATATTTTGATCCGGTGCCTGTGGAGCTTGTGAAGTTGAACGCAGTCGTCGGTCTAAGCTCCAGAATGCCAGGTGAATATGTGTCTTATCGAAGCTACTATTCTGGATAATATTTCGATCAGGGGATAAGAAATACGTTCCGAACAGCTGCAGAACGAGATGCAGGTCATACGACCTTTCCTTTTCTATTGTCCCCTAGCAAGTCTCTAGTCAGTCCGGAACCGAGTCCATTTATACGCACATGACATTGCTATGAGCGGGGCCTAAACTGTCATTTAGGCTGGCCTACGGTTATCACCGATCTCCGTTCCCTATATATACGGATGATTCGCGGGGAACGGCTGCTGGGATTTCTTTTGCGCGCATGGCCGCGGACATAGCTTCCACCCGGTGGTTAGACCACTCCCTAAGTTGCTGGCCCTAGGGGCCCCGAGGCATGCTACGCTATATCCCAGAGCCAATGCTCGCGCTCACTCAGCTCGGCCCGGACTTGGAAAACGACTCCTTGAGAAGTGACGGATCAGGTCCGGCGGAGAGGGGTGACTTTTATGTCCAAGGAAGGAGCTGGAGAAAGGCTTCGTCGGTCGATCGCGCAAAGGCTTTGTGCGCCCTAGGGGCAGGGAACGAGATTGTGGGTCCGTGAGGGATAGATATACGCTGCTCTTGATGCCGAATCGGAGGCGTGTATGTTGGTTAAAAAAAAAAGGGGGGGGGGGGGGGGG
>QJNY01000720.1:0-31977 GCA_004155945.1 Monosporascus sp. mg162
AATTAAAGCAGTCGCTTTTCGGCCAAAATTTCCTCGCGTTTTTAACGTTCCGCTTTTTTATTAATATTGCGCAAGGAATTAAAAAAAATACCCGATCTATCGCAATTCCGTTTTTTCAATACGCAATTTTCATAACGAATTATGTTCTTTATTATAACATATTATTCCTTATGTTTAAAATACGCAGAATAAAGCATAACTTCGAAACCTTAATTTCGAATATAAGCAGCCAGGTTTTCGCGTTTTTCCTTTTGATTAAAACGCTTACGAAATATTTGCTTTTCGATACGATTAGACATAACGACGAAAAACAAACAGAAAAACAATAATAATAAAAAAGGAAGTTATTTATTAAACAAATGCGATAAATAAATTAATTTTTAAAGATAAAAATTTTAAAAAAGAAAAGATCGTATTATAACTAAAAAAGCTTAGCCTATTAGCAAATAGTCGGAAGATATATGGATTACCTCCGATATAAAACCTTAAGTTACGTAACGTAAATCCGAATAGATTTACGGATTTAAACGGATTAATGTAATATAGATCCGAATGGATTCTCGGATCCATAAAAATTACAGCAAATGGATCCGAATAAATTCTCGGATCTAAAGGGATCCCGTTTAAAATATATACGCTTATTATTTCCTATAGTTTAAATAGCACCAGCTTGCAATTACAACTTAATTACCCAGATTTACATCTGCTATTACCAGACGTAACTATCGTTTTATTGCTCAGATTCCCACGATACTACTGCCAACATAAACCGTACGACTAGGTTTAATAGTTGGTTAAGCCCATAGCCGTCACACTTAAAAGTCAGAGCTACGTTAATCGGAATTATTATAGATATCTTGTTATGCAGTTAAGGTCTTCGTATATTATTTTCTTAATCAAACGTTAATTTTCCCGGTATACTTTTCGAACGTAAGGAATTTCCGAAGGTTCGTAAAGCGATTAATATTAGATATATCCAGGTCGATAAGGTGCTAAACGCCGCGTAAAAAAGCGCTAAAGTATAAGGATAAGAACTAGTTAAGATCACTAAAACCATTTTTAAGGATTACATTTTTAAGCATAGAATCGTCGGATATGTTAAAGGCAGTATAGTATTTAAATCAACAGAAAAAAGTTGTAATTAATTTAATTGTAATCATCTTACGTAGTTAAAGTACCGGGCTTATAACTGTTATAGTTAGGCTGATCGTACGAAAAGGTTACATAAAGTATGGGAAATGTAAATTGTTATGGATTGTTCTGTGCTCCAGAAAGCAGTGACTAGAGAGCTCTATATATACTTGTGGGAGCCCCGGAACAACGTTGTTGCGAGGTGTCTACAGTTCCCAGGGGCTTGATGACTAAGCTAGCAACCCCTATTCTGCGACATTTCACATACTAAGTCCTTCAGGGTAGCCTCATTGCTCTCTTCAAGGTAACCTTACCTTGTGTCGCAAGAATTCTTATATATACTCTTGGCCATCGCTTCGGCCTACTTCCAGATGTCGAGTAAAGCCAACTTTTGATCCTCGTTAAGATCACCCACACCGTTGTAGGCCTTTGCCGCGACAGGTCTGGGTGCCATCGTGTGTTGCTGTTGACTCCGTCCAACTGTGGAGGTTATGCATTCGTAGTAATACAGGACGAGATTTGGTAAGTTGAGAATTGGAGAGGTATGAAGGGGCGAAGGAATACTGGTGTGAAAATATTTGTTCTTTCCATTGCTACTTAGGAAGAGCATTAAGTGGTTTGGAAAGTCGGGTGCTTACGCGGTGGCAAAAGGCCATGTAAAACTGGACTTCTCACCTCACCCTCACCTTGGTTATTTATTCACCAAAATTAAATTGAGGAAACCTGCTATAGGTCCTATTCCCCACTTAACCAAAGCGTTTTGTCGATGAAGCCCTCCTTTTGCCTTCCTTCGCTCTCGACGGCGATGTCACTGGCCACCTGAAGCGGAACGTAGAACCACCTTTAGACCTTCTCCGTGCCACAACCCCGGTCCCAACTCTGAAGATAACTTTTTGGGCCATTTATGTCCTTATTCTCGAACATGGTAACCCAGAATTGAGGACATACGTAGGATCAGCGACGAACATGACAGGTGGCATCCGCAAACTTTTGCAAAACTATAACAGTCGGCATTATGTGAGCGGGAGCATCCGCAACTTTTGGTTGAGAGGATATACAATTACGCATATGGGTTTTTTGGCCACTACGGCAATTCCCAGTACAGCAGATATATATCATATACGCGGTTTATCCTACTCCTGGAAAGCATGTTCCAGTGCGGCTCCTGGACCACGAATAGCGTTCGAGATTACGGTGTCTCTCTCCTTCGACCCCTGAGTGCTGAGCACCTTGAGTACAAGGGAGTTAACACCCAACCTGCTATAAGCGAATATGACTTTATCGGAGGGATTGAGGTTATACCCGCAGCAGCAGCAAAAGGTGCAGAAGCGGCTAAGGAAAGGCTTCGCGAACGCCGCAACCGCCCAGAATACAAGGTAAAGAGAAGGTTTTATACGAGCCAGCGGAAAAGGGATCCCGCCGAAGACCTTGAATATTATACGTCAAATATGTTACCGGCAAAGCCAGATCGGTTACTTTCACGACGGAACAGGCCGCAAAAAGGGACCGGAGGAACCAGAGGGTAAAAGAGCTACAGACCGAGGCATGGTGCATAGAGCATAACGCACGTGCACGGGCAAAATATGCTGCCAAGAAAGCGGCGGAGATTGTCAAGAAGTCGACTTGGACGCCAATGACCGAAGCGCGGCGCAAGAACCATAACGAACAGCAAAATGCGAAGTATCGTGCCGGAAAGGCGAAGGGGGCCATGGTTGATTGTCCTTACGGTGACAAAATTTATGCTTCAGAGGGTAGAACCTCTATGTATTTGAGGCAACAAGTGGACACCCGGGACCCTTTCCACCTACGTGGAGCCGGCCTCAACCACCATCTCATTGGCCAATTCGGCGCCGGCATCTATCGAAGTGCCGCACCGAGGCGCCGAAGAACCCCTTCACCCGTAGAATATTCCGAATACAAATCAGAATCCGCGTTGAAAGACGGAAGCACCATCATTAACGGTCCGAATTATGTTCTTTGGATATGTATTTAAATATTCTGCTCCCCCATGGGAGCACCGCTTCTTACGCTTTTCACTGCAAGACACGAGAGCTTGCTCTGATCCCCTTTGCGTCCCGTCCAGAGTTTCCCCTTTATTTCGTATTTGAACGAGAAATTGGACAGTCTATTAGCAATTCACCCCAAGCTGGAATACCATGTCATCGAGTAACACCCCACTCTCGGAGATGGGGTCGGTCGAAAGAGGAGACACGCCAGAGACCGCAGCTCAACCACCGGCGGTCCATAAGGATCCCGCTCCCGACGGAGGGCCTAGAGCTTGGCTTGTCGTGCTAGGTGTTTGGTGCTCGTTATTCGTCAGTTTTGGATGGCTCAATAGTGAGTTCCCCGGACACTTTCCTGACAGTCGCGCTCGGAATCACTGACAGCCATTCTAGGTATCGGGACATTTCAGGAATACTACCAACATGAACTCCTGACAGACTATTCACCGGGTACTGTTTCATGGATTCCATCGCTGACGGTCTTCTTTATTATGGGCATGGTAAGCGATTACTCGACGCTACGTATAGGGGATCCTAACCAACTTTCCTCTTTTTATGCAGGGTCCCATTATAGGCCAGTTGTACGACCGCTTCGGCCCACGGTACCTGATGCTCGGCGGGGCGTTCCTCCACGTCTTCGGCCTGATGATGGCCTCTATCTCGACGCAGTACTACCAGCTGCTGCTGTCGCAGGGTATCTGCAGCGCCTTCGGAGCTTCGGCCGTCTTCCAGTGCTCGCTCAACGCCCTGCACGGCTGGTTCAACAAGAGGCGCGGGGCGGCCTTCGGCATCGCGGGAACGGGTTCGAGTGTAGGCGGCGTCGTCTTCCCCATCATGACGAGCCGCCTGATCCGGCGTGCCGGCTTTGGCTGGGCCATGCGCACCTGCGCCTTCCTCATCCTGGCCCTGCTCGTGGTTGCGAACCTCACCGTCGCCGCGAGACATCCGCCCCGCCCCCGCGACGGGCCCGGCGGCGGCGGCGCGCGGCTCGCGAAGCCGTTCCGGGAGTTCAACTTCGTGCTCGTCGTCCTAGGCCTTTTCCTGTTCACCTTCGGCATGATCGCGCCCGTCAACTACCTCGCCGCGCAGGCCGTCTCCGCCGGTGTTGATGCCACAATTGTGGAGTATCTCGTCGCCATCCTCAATGCTGGAAGGTTTGTCTGTTCCAGGCCCTTTTCCTTGTGATGCAAGTTCTCAACCGCGGTGCGATCTGACGTGGGTTCTTAGTCTGTTCGGCCGTCTCATGTCGGGCTTCCTCGGCGACAAGATTGGCCGCTACAATATCTTCATCGTTGTCTGTTACATGACTGGTATTCTCAACCTGGCACTCTGGATTCCCGCATCCAGCACCGGGGCGTTCGCCGCCTACGCGGCCCTCTTCGGCTTCTTCTCCGGCGCCTACGTCTCACTACTCGCGGTCCTAGTCGTGCAGATCTCGCCCCTCGAGGAAGCTGGCTTCCGGACCGGCATCGCCTTCTTCTTGGCGGGCGTCGCTGGCCTCGTAACTGGTCCAATTTGTGGATCGATTATTGGTAACACGGGTGGCTGGACGGGCGTCAAGATCTTTGCGGGTGTCTTCTGCCTTGCTGGGACTACATCCGTCTTGCTGGCAAGGCTCCGCATCACAAGGTGGCAGATAGCAAAGGTCTTCTAAATCTGCTGCCTTTACTGGTATAACCTACCTAAATACCGATATCGATATTCGTTTCTGCTTTCTATTATCTTTATGTATATTTATTACATAAACCGATTTCTATAGTATTACGGCTTATAATCGTTAGACAGAGATTGGGCTAGCCTCTGGTATATAGAATAGGGGGGGTTGGGGACAGCTGCTTGGGAAAGTGCAAGTTCCTTGCGTAGGGCTTTTGAATATAACAAGCTTGGAAAGCTCAGCATTGGTTGAAAAAATCGATTCCTTCCATGGACAATTCCTCTAGGAACGTGCTCCAGTCTGGAAGCGGGTCCAGAACTTGGCTCCAATGCGAGTCCGCAGTTGAGTCCACGTTCTTTTCAAGGTCTTCTGTGGCCTGCGCGACCAGAGCTCCCCCTTTAGGCGGGAGGCCCGAAGCTGAAGTTTGTAATGCCGTGCCCGGATTGTGAGCAGCTTTCCGGATAGAAGACGCCTTGTCCCGTAGCAGCTTCATCAGAGAAAATTTAGACGTACTCCCAGAAAGAGCCAAATGCAGAGTCTCCGATTCTTGCAGCTCGAAATATGTATCGAGTGTCTTCCATGCCATCTCAGCGTGAGGGCCGTGCGGATTCATGCAAAAATTCCACAATATATAAAGAGGCATATGATACTGCACATAGCTCCTGGTCTGCCAGCGATACTGGGAGATCATTTCGTCTTGCCAGGCGTCACAGACCATCTGCAAACATCGACACGCATCAAGAAGGGTCGCTGACTCATCCGGATCTTCAATGTACTGCCACTGTTGGCGCGACAACAGCTCAAGCTTAGCGTAGGCGAGACGGGTAGCATATATCGTTAACCGCTGGATCGGGATGACGGGATTGCAGCAGCGACGGTAAAAGTCCATTTTTGCCTTGAACTTCTGAAGAATCCCGTCGCGCAGCGAAGATGACGTAGCCATTTGGAGCTGCTGGCGGACCTGAAAATCCTCCGACCTCACCAAAGGCAGAGTCATGGGCGTCCAGCCCTTGCTGGGTGGGGGCAGCTCAGTCATCTCTGGATATAGAGCGCTGTCGTCCAGGTTGAGAGGCAGCTCAACGCTGGTTAGAGGGATATTGCTAGAGCTGCTCATACCGTAGTCTTCCAAAGCTCGTCCCTCCCTGTCTATGATGTGCCACCATAGCCGGCGCCGCATTTCCGACTCGAAGGGTGTCAGCTTGAGCTTCTTGCCATCTCTATGAAGACCTATCGACTCTGCGGCTCGGACGGCCAAGCCAGCCAATACCCAAACCCCTCTCCCAGGATTATGGGAACGCAGAGCCTGCTGTAAGCTGTTAACCTTTGTGTATGGGGTGTCAAGATGCTGCCTGGGCATTGATACTGACCAAATAGATAGCCAGAGCTTGGAGTAACGTCGTGTTAGTGTTGTTGAGAAAGTCAGCTTCTGCAAAAGCCTGCTCTAAGCCTGTTTTGAAACTCTTCAGTCCCGACTCCTTATCTCGCCCCAGAAGCTTTTCAGCTTCATCAGGATCGAGTGTGGCGGCCGACGCGAAGTAGATAGAGAACACCAACGCTAACTTGTCTTTGGAGGCTCTGCTAGGGTCATCTATCACGGTATAGACGATGACCTCAGCCGTAGGCGTATGGAGCACTTTGACGGCTGGGTCTACATTCTGCCCGAATATATGCCATAGCCGCATGGCCGTCTGCTTAGATGGGTGCAATGCAACGATGTCATTGGTGAAATGCGCCGGATTCGACAGAATGCCCATGGGGTTGAAATTCTGTAGTAAAGGTGGAGCATCTCTAGGGGTCGCTAATGCAGATTGGAGATCGGTTTCCTTTCAGCCAAGTCAGCAGTGTCCGGGGCGTCGGGGGTGGAAACTACCTACCTCGCCTATAACGCGGGCCAAAAGAGCTTCGTTGAAGTACTGATTTTCAACCAGGGCTTCCCTCGGGGTGCCATCCCCATCGTGTGTTCGACTATTGGTGGAATATGGTGTCGGAGCAGCCCCCATGGGCGGCGTTTCTCTACCATTGGTAACTGTCAAGGGCGACTCGGGACTCCTAGAAGCTGAGGCTATCGTTTTCTCGAGCTGCGAGATCCTAGTTGCAATGTCCGTAATCCTCGTCTTCGGAGCCCGGCGCTTCCCCCCTGGCTCGGGGTAGCGGCAAATATCCCCACTACGGAAGCAAGAAGAGCAAGGCGACTGCTTGGAGCATCGGATTTTTCTTCGGTGACAAGTCAGACAGGACCGCCCGAGCTTCTTATGGGGTGCCGAAGACACCACATCTCCGCCCAGCTGTTCTTCCGGTTGGTAACTAGATTCCATCGTGTGGTGTTTCCGAATTTTCCTTTACGGTCCCGGAGGAATGCGGGCGCCGAACTATCTTAAGTACATAGCCTATGTATAGCCGGGCCATGTTCTTCAGGGGCTTCGGCGCGGCATTTCAGTTAATCCCGAAAGCCGGCTCATCCATAACTCCACTCTCCCCACCATCTTCTCCACCATCTATGCAGTTCTCGGGTTCTGAAGTTAGCTGGAGGCTCAAAGTACATGTATACAAGCTCGAGCATTTTATGCTTGCTTCTTACGGGGCCGGAAGGAGTGAGAGTCGCTCGAAAAGCTGTCCCTTACTTCGTATGAAAAACTGAAATCCCGCGCCGGTCATACGATTGGGACGGGATCCACTCCCGATTGGGTAGCCCTTACATAATCAAGCTTGTTGCCATTCGTTCCCCTCCTATTGCTGGGTACAATACGGAAGTAAACCCATGAAATGGCATCCTCGTTTAGTTCAACTAGCGTCCAATATTCCCTAGTACATATCAGGAAGGTTGAATTGCCGGTTAGTTTGGCCGGAGCTTGATATGACGAAGAGTAACTAGGTGTGTATATCTCTTGTTGATAATGTGCATTTCTGTTACCACATACATATAGTCATTTGTCTACAACTAGGTAGTACGGAGTAACAACAGCAGGCTGGTAACTGCCAAGACACTGGGCGGAAAACCCGCCAAGCATCAGAGTGCCGGTTGGTGTATTCTGGCCGCCGCAGTAAAGCTTGAGTTCCTTCAACAATCGTAGCCGTCGGTGACTGCCGAAAGCTACATACTTATCACACTGCACAGGAGAATCCTCCTGCTGTAGATGATGGAACATTGGAGGGAGGACGAACCACGTTCGTCGACTGTGACGACATTTCTACGCCGAATGGAAGATGCGGGGAGATTTTCTTGACCAGGATCCGCGGCCCCTGCCGATCGACATTCGCGCTACTTCTCAGGCATGCGCGAAAATGAGGAACACCCGGAGGAAGGTGCCCTAATAGGCATCAGAGGCGTGTTATCTAGCGTCAGCATTTGACGAAATCGCCATCTACCCTTGTTGATAACAGCCTCGGGGAGATGAGCTTGTTACTTCAGGTGGTTAGTCTACGTAGTAACCAATCTGGGCCTACATGCGATCCTGCAGGCGCAATCTGCATGTCTGCCTCCAATGGCTCCTCTACGCAGAGCTTGGGAAGCATCGTTGCCCCGTAACCGATATGCAAGAACCCAGGCAGATAGCATGACTCGATCCATGATCTCAGCACGAATAAATAAGACTCACCTGACCCTCCTCCGCATTCGTGTGACTTTGACCTCCCCTTCAAGCCGCGGATAAGCCACTTAGGCAGTTGTTACCGGCGGAGTCTCAAAATGAAGCTGAATTCGCGAGCGCTGGCAGGCGTAGCTCTAGCTACGATTTCACAGGTCTCGGCTCTCAGGCCCGAGGCCATGCTGAGCGCAAACAGATACGGCGCCGCGGTGCCAAACCCTTCCGGAGTCCGTCTCCCCCATACCTTGTCTGGAATATTTAGTCACTGAACGCTTGTTAGGAATTTGCCCTCTTTACGGTGCAAAATTACTCGTTCGAGACTCACGAGTCCTCGGTTGTGTGGAAGCAACTCAACCTGGCCACGGGAGACATATCTGTCTGGTATGAGGGTTCCGATATCTCCGAAGTTGTGTTTGTTGGACCGAACCCGACGAGCATCATATACGTTAACGGTACCAACGAGGAGGATAATGGCGGCATCAGCCTCTACTCCGCGGATGCCTTCTCGCTTGAAGAGGCCAGGTTGATCGCCTCGCTTCCTGCTCCGTTCTCTGGCCTAAAAGCAACAAGAACACCTTCTGGCGACATTCACTTCCTCATGTATGCTCAAGCTTATCCCAACGGTACTGCGTATAACGAGGCGCTTGCCAGCGCACCAGCCAGCACGGCTCGTATCTACGATTCTATCTATGTTCGGCACTGGGTGAGCAAATCGACGAGGAGGCAATTTCGCGACTGGTCTTGCTGATGTAATCTCATAGGATACCTGGCTCGCTCCTCAAAGAAATGCCGTCTTTGGAGGCGTGCTGAGAGGACCGGAGATGGTCCTATCAGGCGATCTGACGAACTACGTCACTGGCATCAGCAATGTATCCTCTGCTGAAAGTCCATACGACCAAAGCGATCAATCTGACTACGATCTATCCCCAGATGGGAGTGCCGTCGTCTTCCTAACAAAAGACATTTCATTGCCGCTAGCGAACTACACCAGTACGCAGATCTACTACGTCCCGTTCAACGGGTCTGCGGCAGACGCGGTACCAATTAACCCCAGGGGAGGCACAAAGTACGCCGAGGCTCAGGGAGCGTCATCGAGCCCCAGATTTTCTCCGTCGGGGAAGAAGATCGCTTATTTCCAACAGAACGGCATCTCTTACGAATCGGATCGCAATATCCTCTACGTCGCCGATGCTAATCCGGAGGACTTCAATGTCACAAGGCTGGCGGGAGACTGGGATAGGTCGCCTGGCTCGCTGGATTGGGCAACGGACTCGGAGACGATCTTCGTGGCCGCTCCTGACTTTGCCCGGGAACGTATCTTCCCAATCCCTCTGACGGCTGGAGATTCTTACGAGCCGCAAAACATTACGAATGAGGGTGTCCCGACGGGGTTCTATGTGCTCCCTGACAACTCTATACTGGTTTCCGATTCCAAGATCTGGTCGAGCCGCGACATCTACACCGTGACGCCGGAAGGCGAGGTTACTCAGACGTATTTCCAGGCTAACCTGGTAGACCCTGAACTTGCTGGGCTCGGTCCCGAGATTGTCTCGGAGTTCTACTACGAGACGAACACGTCCGACATCAAGCAGCATGCATGGATTGTGTACCCGGAGAATTTCGACGAGAGCAAGTCGTATCCTCTCGCGTTTCTAACTCACGGCGGTCCCCAGGGCGCGTGGTTCAACAGCTGGAGCACTCGCTGGAACTACAAGGTCTGGGCTGACCAGGGATACGTCGTTATTGCCCCCAACCCCACCGCCTCGACCAGTTTTGGACAAAACCTCACTGATGCCGTCCAAGGAAACTGGGGCTCCTTGCCGTACTGGGACTTGGTTCACGCGTGGAGATATGTCAACGAAACGCTTGGCTACGTTGATACTTCTCGGGGAATCGAGGCTGGTGCATCATTTGGAGGTTACATGACGAACTGGTGAGTTGCCCGTACCAGCCCCACAGTGCCAGATAGACGCTAACCATCCTACCTTCAGGATACAAGGTCACGAGATGGGCCGTTGGTTTAAGGCGCTCGTCACACACGACGGAAGCACCTCGACGCTGAACCAGTACACGAGCGAGGAGCTGTGGTTCATGAACCACGACTTCAACGGGCCCTTCAACGAGACGGGGCTCCGGCCGGGAAATCCATACTACGATTGGAACCCTTTGAACTTCGTGGACAACTGGGCGACGCCGCACTTCGTCATCCACAACGACCTCGACTTCCGGCTGCCCGTCAGCGAGGGCATCCTGCTCTTCAACCTGCTCCAGACGCAAGGGGTGCCCAGCCGCTTCCTCAACTTCCCCGACGAGAACCACTGGGTCTTGCAACCCGAAAACAGCCTTGTCTGGCACAATGAGATCTTCAAGTGGATCAACTACTACAGCGGTGTCAGCAATGCTACGAGCCCTTATTAGGTGGTGCTCCGGATGATGACTCGATATGGAGGGGGGAACATGGTTTACTTGGATAATTTTAATAACCCCTTTTATTATTAGTGAGTATGCCATCTGCCATCTAGCTAGGCAGTTGCTTAATACATCTCCCTAGTGAGGAATCGTACGATAATGCATTTTCACGTAATGTAAGTGAAGCGGCGGAACAGACAGCAGCGGATGGGAGATCCATGCATGAACCGGGTAATCATTGATGTACTTGTGCCCACTGTGCCATGTATCATACATTCGTAGTTCCAACCATTTCAAGGTTGTTGTGAATCCCCCACACCTGACACAAGTTGGGCTTGGATTAAATTGGAATGATACTAATTTTTACGGCGTTCCCCCTGTGCGAACAGCCGGTTAGCATACCATCGAGCATGACTGCGACATATACTGGAGCATTAGATTCTGATGCCAGATCCCAAGATGAGACGCGGACCGCCGACAATCTGAAATAGGCGTCAATATAGACTCGACACACAAGGTCGACGATGGATCGCAACCCTTTCCTAGGTCGCACGGAAATACATATCGTTGAGTGGCCTACCCGTCCCTTTGAAGAGCACCTTCGAAGCGACCCGGGATATTCTCATTGACAATTTAGGAAGATCTGGGGTTCCGAAATCGGGGGCAAAGAGTTCGATGTAACAACGGTGATGCCTCAGCAAAGGGTGGGTAAGTAGTGGTTATCCGCAGCAATCCCCGAACAGTCTGGAAGATATAGAGGTCTACAGGCTCCCTACGACGATACTAGTAAGCTAACTGAACAATGCCCGTAAGGCTAAACCTATGAATTATAACGGGGTGAAAGTGGCCAATCGGTACTATGAATCGTCTTCGCCATATCGAGGAGAGCGCTGCCCATGAAGTCGCTGCGGCGGGCGCGTGGGCACGGTCTTACGGCACATTCCTACTTCACTGCAATATACTAACAATGTAGTCCATCCTCTGCCCAATATTAGAGGAGCCTAGACGTCCCTCAACGTGCTACTACTCGTAGCCTTGGATACACCTTCACATTGTCTCTCACTCCGAGAGACCCGGCTACATTATCTTGGATGGACTTACCTTGTTTCGTCGTCTTCTGGAGGGAATTACCCAATGAAGATGTGGAAGAAAAGAGCGCGATTACCCGATGCTGAATAAATGATCATTAACAAAACGTAGTACGCAAATAGCCATCATCGACTTTGGGATGCCGTTCCAGATCCAGGGGGTTTGATAGTCCGTTTTGAAAAGGGGCTAACTGCATATAAGTAAGTACCTGGTTTAATACACTAGATGAAACGTCGGCTATGATCTGACGGACTTCAAGACTAGGTGGATGTCATGATCTGATGGATTTCACGATCTGATGGATTCGTATCAATGCCCGCGATGTAGAAGCCCGTATAGGAACCACTACAGGGAAGGATATCAATATGAGTTAGAAATAAGATTAGCTCAAGAACAGGGACGCGGAGTCAGTCACGTAAGTAAAAGGAGTAGTCTCGAGGCGGCGCAAAAGTACCATTCGCTTCCACCCAGGTAATAATATATGATGGGGTGTGCTATGTACAACACGCTATACGACATGATCTAGCAGGACTCCCCGACCGTCGCTATAAGGTTTGAACAACAATCCACCACCTCAGCCATGACGCCTCCGCCTCCACCTCCCCCTCCACCTCCGTTTCCTTGACATCGTGAGATTTCGTATAGACAGGAGACATTCCGGCGCGGTCGTCGGGAATAGTACGTAAGTTCGTCTCGCATGAATCCCTGGGTGAACGCCTCCAAAAAATGCTTCGGCTCGTGCTGCCGCCGCCATGCAAATCCCAAACCCCGAGCAATGCACCGAAAATTTCCAGACACTGCTGCCCCTCTATTTGGGGGTTAGCTGCGCCAGAAGAGAGAAGATACCCTGACTTCCCAGAACCATTCGTTGCAAGATTACTGTAGATCCCAGGAGTAGTGGTTATGCGATCATGTATGCCGGCTCCGCTTTCCTTCCCTTCCGTCCATGTCCTTTCCGAACCCTATGCTCCCTACGTCGAACAGCTCGGCGAAGTTGATGGACCGCTTCTGGCCTGCACCCTTTCCCAGGTGACCTGCCGTCCTCGGGCGCGGAACCCGCTTATTGTTTCGCAGGCGGGAAGAATGAGACACCGGTGCGGTTGAGGCGCTATGAGAGGAGCTGTCGTTTGCTTTTGTCGAGTCCGATAGGGCGAGTTTTTCTATGTTAAGATATGCCGATTCCTGCGGGTATGGGTGAGATGATTGGAAAGTAAAGTTTTCTTGAGATGGGACCACGATTGGTTGAGGCTCCTCTGCGATAGGCGAGACAACCGCCTCCGTCGTTGGGGGCGCCGACTCGGTGCGCATTTGGACATCATGTCTTGCTGCGGCAGATGGTTGCGTGTGGATACCAGAACGAGGTATTTCCGGAGTTGACGCCACCTCGGCCTTTTCGACTTCGTCCTCGCTCTCAGCAGCTTGTAAGACGCCGTCTCTGCCGTCTAAGCGCTCGGTAGCCCATTTTCGAATTTGCCATCCTTCACCATCGCTGAGACCGATGTTGCGCTTGTCGAGGAAAGCCAATAGATCGTCGAGACAATCTTGATATCCGTCGCATCGAGCTTTCGACTGAGCCGCAGCCGACGTCTTGTACAGCTTGGTGACGGACAAAGCGGCGGCCTTGAAGGCGTCGAGTAGTTGTTCAGGGGAGTCGGGGTTTGCCGGCCCCTTCGTAGGCGATGATCCCCTCATAGCGTCCATCTGGGCGATGCTGTGCCACCTACGCTTATATAGTTGGTTCGTATTATTTCGAGCAAGCGGAACGTAGGCTTTTCTAGCTCGTCAGCTCTTGGTGACTCGAATCCGCGGTTGATGAGTGCTTGCCGTGGGCGGTGAAAGTCTGGAAGTTTCTCGTTTGGTGGGGCAACCAGAGATCGAAGTCCCTGGCACTGGGCTCCTTGGTGAGGGTGGGCCGGAGTTGGTGATAACGGATAAAGGTTAAAGGGCCGCTAGGAGTGGGTGACGATGATGCGTTTATGACTGCCCGAAGCTAGGAGTTGAAGCCGTGCGAGATCCTGGTTTGATACAGTCAGAGAAGAGATTCATATGAAGCAGCGAGACAATGAATGGTTAATGAGAACAGACCAGAGATGCGATCTGGTTGTAGGGAGGCGGTTATACAAGAGCTCATGTGAGCGAGGACAAAGTGCTGAAGCGGCGTGACCAGATTTGACTAAGGTATTATTGTTGCAGCCATCCCTGTCGGGCCTCTCTCGGTGATGATCAATCAATCTTTGAGAAGATTGGCTCCGGTTTGCTTGGCTGAGTTGGCGCCAGTTGATCCAAGGGGTGTAATGTCACCCACCTGGCCGCCACCTGACAATATAATCTGAAGATGCCCCACCGGATTTAAGTCGGACCGCCTAGTTACGTCAGAGCCCCTAAGCTGGTGGTGGGCACGGGCCGGGGATTTCGGGAAGGTTCCGACCTCACGCTACCGGAGCCGGATATGCGAATATTCACTTATACCTACCTAGTCGCCGGTAGTGATGAATCGGCAAGCACAGGAAATAGTTGATAGCAGATTGACGGTAATAGTCTGCGCAGCCTTTCCTGAAACACTTACCTAGCTTGAAGCAAATCACAATTTCTCTTCTGTATATGAAGCAACACTAGGCTAGGTCCAAGATATATTTTTAGCTTGTTGGTATAAGCCGACTTCAGATAACGCCTCCGATATTAGCTTGCTGAACATAGATGTTAAAATCTCTCGCATATGTGATAGAAATGATTAACTACAGGTTTAAGTAATGCCGTTTCTGGATAATTGCCTATCTACCTGTCTGGAGCTAGTTGATCAAAAGGGGAAAGTAAGAAGCCGGGCCGAGGAAGGAAGACGGACAGCAGGACATAGCAGTCAAATACGTATTCAATTATACGGAACGAATATCTAGTTAACTAAATGAAAATATATGTCAAGTAATCGCGGCTAGGATCCGAAGTTCAGGTCCCGCCCCGTAGCTACCGAAGCCCCACTTTCCTTAACCGTGTGAGTTCACGCCATGGCCTATAGCAGTCTTTTTCCCCAGACGCGGTTGGCCTAGAACAGCAACTTCCCTACGTTACAGACCCCGGTGAGAACCTACCGAAATTCCTTCCTTCAACCCACCTCAGGCTAAGAATTAACACAACTTCAACAACCAACCTGACCGACTCCCAAGTCAGGTTTTTCCATCTTTTCCATCATCGTCATCGTCGTCGTCTGGCGCGGTGATCCAGGTGCCACTTAAAATTTAACCGTCGAGGCCCGCGCATAGTTATTGTCAGAAGTCTTCCCACTTGTACTTACTTATCGCATCGCGTCTCAGTCGCGTTGAGTGTTTGCAGAAGCACATTCTTTGTCTTCCTAGATTGCCCACAATGGCGCCCTCACGTTCAAGGGCTGCTGCAGCCGATCCGGACACGTCCATGTCGGACGCCCCTGAACCTGTTTCTAGGCGTTCCGATGTCATGGTGAGGACGAACTTCGTTTTACACGCATATTCAATTCCTCAACTGCCACAAGACAAGCCCCTCCTCTCTGCCTCTGGATCCCTCAATTTCATGTGTAAGCTCTTACTAAATATGACATAGGACGTGGACGAGACGCCTGATTATACTGATTCCGACACGAACCCCAATACGACAGCCAGTAGCGTTGCTGGAGAGCCTGTCGACGGCCGCAAGAAGCGCTCCGAGGCCAACCAGTTACGGAGAAGCATATTTGGCAAGAAGCACGACATGTTGGGAGAGTCAAAAGAGGATGACAGCATTCGAAGGTTCCGCTATCTGTTGGGCCTAACCGACCTGTTTCGCCATTTCATCGAGACCAACCCCAACCCCAAGATCCGGGACATCCTAGTCGAGATAGACAAACAAAACGGAGAAGCCGCCAAGTCCAAAAAGAAAGGTGTTCGTCAGGGCGGCGCCACTACTGATCGCGCCCGCCGGACCGAGGCCGAAGAAGATGCCGAGCTTCTGAAGGATGAGAGAGAGGGTGGGTCCGCAGAGACCGTCTTCCGCGAGTCGCCGTCCTTCATCAAAGGCACAATGAGAGATTACCAGATTGCCGGTCTGAACTGGCTCATATCCCTGCACGAGAATGGCATCTCGGGTATCCTTGCCGATGAAATGGGTCTCGGAAAGACTCTGCAGACCATCGCCTTCCTTGGTTACCTACGACACATTATGGATATCAAAGGCCCCCATTTAGTCACGGTTCCCAAGTCTACCCTAGACAACTGGAAGCGGGAGTTCGCCAAATGGACGCCAGAAGTGAACGTTCTTGTACTTCAAGGAGCCAAGGAAGAGCGGCACGCCCTTATCAACGAGCGCCTGATCGATGAGAAGTTCGATGTTTGCATTACGAGTTACGAGATGATCCTTCGAGAGAAGTCACATCTGAAGAAGTTCGCTTGGGAGTACATCATCATCGATGAGGCGCACCGCATCAAGAACGAGGAGTCCTCCCTGGCGCAGGTCATTCGCATGTTCAACTCGAGAAATCGACTCTTGATCACTGGTACACCTCTCCAGAACAACCTCCACGAGCTCTGGGCGCTTTTGAACTTTTTGCTGCCCGACGTTTTCGGGGATTCTGAAGCGTTTGATCAGTGGTTTTCGGGCCAAGGCCAAGATCAAGATACTGTTGTGCAACAGCTCCACCGTGTCCTCCGACCCTTCTTGCTTCGCCGCGTTAAAGCCGATGTCGAGAAGAGTCTGCTTCCGAAGAAGGAAGTCAACCTGTATATCGGCATGTCAGAAATGCAGGTCAAGTGGTATCAAAAGATCCTTGAGAAGGACATCGACGCTGTCAATGGTGCTGGTGGCAAGCGAGAATCGAAGACGCGACTACTCAACATCGTCATGCAGCTGCGAAAATGCTGTAACCATCCGTACCTCTTCGAGGGAGCGGAACCCGGTCCGCCTTACACGACGGATGAGCACCTCGTCTACAACTCCGGGAAGATGGCGCTCCTCGACAAACTCTTGAAGAGATTGCAAGCACAAGGTAGCCGTGTTCTAATCTTCTCACAGATGAGCCGTCTCCTAGATATTCTTGAGGACTACTGCGTCTTCCGGGATTTCAAGTATTGCCGTATCGACGGAGGAACGGCGCATGAAGACCGAATTGCTGCCATCGACGAGTACAACAAGCCTGACTCGGAGAAATTCATCTTCTTACTCACGACTCGTGCCGGTGGATTGGGTATCAATTTAACTAGTGCTGACATCGTCATCCTTTACGACAGCGACTGGAATCCTCAGGCGGATCTGCAAGCAATGGACAGAGCTCATCGGATCGGTCAGACGAAGCAAGTCGTCGTCTATCGCTTCGTTACGGAGAATGCGATTGAAGAGAAGGTACTGGAGCGTGCTGCTCAAAAGCTCCGCCTCGACCAGCTGGTCATCCAGCAAGGACGTGCCCACCCGGGCGCTAAGGGTCCGGCCGGCAAGGACGAACTTCTGAACATGATTCAACACGGCGCCGAGAAGGTCTTCCAGACTAAGGGCGCAACCGGTTTGGCGGCAAAGGGAACCGATCTCAACGATGAGGACATCGAAGAGGTCTTGGCCAAGGGCGAGAACCGGACGAAGGAACTCAACGCCAAGTATGAGAAGCTAGGAATCGATGATTTGCAGAAGTTCACGTCGGAATCTGCGTACGAATGGAACGGCGAGAACTTCGGGGGCAAGAAGAAAGAGATCGGGATCAACTGGATCAACCCTGCCAAGCGAGAACGCAAGGAGCAATCCTACTCTGTGGACAAGTTCTACAGACAAGCCATTTATGGAAACACGGGGAAGGCTGAAGCCAAGCCAAAGGCGCCCAGGGCGCCGAAGCAGGTTCCCGTTCACGACTACCAGTTCTATCCTCCTAGGCTGCGAGACCTCCAGGACCGGGAGACGGCCTACTACCGGAAAGAGATTGGTTACAAAGTTCCGCTCCCAGATGGCGACGAGGAGAACCTGTCGGAGCGGGAGGCGGAGCGTGCGCTTGACCAACAGGAGATCGATAACGCCACTCCGCTAACTGAGGAGGAGCAAGAGGAGAAGCAGAAGCTAGCCTTGCAAGGTTTTGGCGACTGGAATAAGCGAGATTTCCAGCAATTCATCAACGGCTCGGGTAAATACGGTCGTACCGACTACGAGCGTATCGCGCTCGAAGTCGACAGCAAGACCCCGGCTGAGATCAAGGCGTATGCCAAGGTGTTTTGGCAACGGTACACCGAGATTGCAGACTACAACAAGTATCTGCAAATCATTGAAGCCGGCGAGGAGCGTAGAAGTAAGACGGAGCACCAGAGGAAGATGCTGCGCAAGAAGATGCAGCAGTACCGAGTACCACTACAACAGATGAAGATCAACTATTCCGTCTCGACAACCAACAAGAAGGTCTATACCGAAGAGGAAGACCGTTTCCTGTTGGTTATGCTTGACAAGTATGGTATTGACTCGGAGGGCATCTATGAGAAGATCCGTGACGAAATCCGTGAAAGCCCCCTTTTCCGATTCGACTGGTTCTTCCTGAGCCGGACGCCTATCGAGTTGAGCCGTCGTTGTACTACCCTTCTCACTACCATTGTGAAGGAGTTCGAGGATGTGCACCCGACCAAGGCGAATGGCGTCAATGGCAAGGCCAAGAGAGAACAGCCTGACGACGAAGAGAACGACGAGGATAGCATCCTTGGTATGGGTCCCGCCAAGAAGAAGACGAAGAACGCCGTCAAGGTATGCCAACTCTGCTTCCGCTAGGGCCGCTCGTATGCTAACTTACGACAGAACAAGCCACTTGATAACGTCAAGGGTAGCAAGGCTACCTCTGGATCGTCTTCGCGGGCCTCGAGCGTCGCCTCAAACAATTCACCGCCAGCTCCTAAGTCCAAGGCGAAAGGGAAGAAGAAATAAGACGGCAGATTACCGCTTTGTAATTGAGCTTCCTCGAGGGATTTCCCGACGAGGCCATCGCCATTGCTTTTGTTGGCCGTAGCGTCTTGTTGTTTTTCCCCGCGGCCTCCACCTTTGATGGATCAAACCCTGCGGATCTGAGAATTTGCGGAATCAAGCCTGCGAGATCACACTAATGGGACCGGGATGTGACGGCACAGGCAGGACGCGGCGTTGGTCTGGTCCCGTCTGGTTTATGTTGATTGTCTATTCTTATGGGAGTTTCCACGCGGAAGTCTAACTGATAGAAAGACCGGCGGCCGGCAAGTGGACTACGGATGTCCTGATGAGCCCGAGTCACGCTGCGCTTGGCGACCCCGGAGCAAAAAGTGTACGGTAGAGATAGAGGAATGACACAAAACTAGTGCAGCGTTTGTTTTTCTCGAGAATACTCAACGGATTATTAGCTAGTACTTGGTATCGAGGACAGACCCCAGCGGTAGACACTTAATGCGTGGATACTAATGGATAAAGACCTGGCACACGATGGTTTAGGAGCAGCGGTGACGATGCTAATCTCGGTCAGATCAGGTATCTCTCTCATTTCTAGAAAGTAAGCAAGTATGCATAAGTATGCATCATAAGCACCGGCCTTATCTATCTAGAGCTAGACGTATCTATCCACCAGCCTCCTTTTTTGATTTGGAAACCTTTTCCGAAAGGGAGCTAAATTGAGAACCCCCAAGACCATCAACCCTTGAAAAAACGCCGGACGACAACCCTGGACTTAACGTATGGACGATGAAAAATGGCTTATGCTGCTACAAAACTACGCACAGAGACGGATGGATGGTAGATGGGTGGTGAAAGAGGAGCGTTCAGAAGGAGGGCACGACGGGAGACGGGCTCTTCTATAGCCGGTTCTCGCGCTCGCGCTCGACCTCGTACCTGAAGTCGAAGTACTGCTTGTCGAAGTGGTGCACGCGTACGTAGCCATCCTCGCCGCCGCTCGCGTAGCCCTTGCCCGTTGGGTCCGCCGCCACCGTGTTCTATTAAGAAGCATGTCAGCCTTGTTTTCTTTTGGATAAAGTATGGAGTATGGCCTACCAAAGGTCCGAAGTGGCCCCTCACGCGCCCGATCTCGTCCTCGAAGATCTTGTGGTAGAAGCGCGCCTCGAACTTGCCCTGCCGTGCGGCCGTGGTCGTCACGTCCATGGCGGCCTGGCCACCGCCGAGGATGACGTAGTCCTTCTTGGGCGTGATGCAGGCGCTGTTCAGAGGCGTGTCGGTGACGTAGGTCTTGAGGACCTCGAGATCCCGCGCCGCAATAAGCCGCGCCGTCTTGTCCTTGGAGGCCGTGATGAAGTAGGTGCGGTCCGGGCTCCACTGCAGGTCTGTCACGGCCTGGTTAAGCTCGTGTACGGGGACGTTAAAGTTTAGCTCGCCAGTCTATCCATCACGGGGCCAATATCAGCATTTCAGAGCATAGACGGAGTACAAAATAAGTAAGGAAAGCGAGTAAGACGAAAAAAGGAGCAAGGGTAAGGATTCAAAGACTCACCTTCGCGTCATACTGTGAGACGGATCCGTCCTCGTGACCGGCGATGATGTACTTGTTCATGTAACTCCAGCCGGCGACGGTGGCCTTGCTCTCGTCACAGACGATGGTCAGAGCGCGTTCGTCGCTCTGCTCAGCGTCGACCTCCGGGATGACATCAAGGACGACGATGGTGCCGAGGTGGCCCATACGCTTCTCGGTGACGCCGAGCAGCTGGCGGCCGTCATCGCTGAACTCGACGCGCTTGACGGCAGTGGGGAAATCCCAGGTCTTGAGGCAGCGTCCCGATTTCACCTCCCACAGGCGGATCGTATTGTCGGCGCTGCCGCTCGCGATGAAGGTGGAGGTCGGGTCGACGTCGACGGTCCAGATGGCGCCCTGGTGGCCCTTGTACGTACCCAGCCGCTCGCCGTTGTGCGAGAACCACACGCAGATCTGCTGGTCCTTGGCCGTCGAGAAGAGGAGGTCGCCGTCGGGGTTGTATCTAGAAAGACGCAAAACCACGGAAAAGATTAGTCTTGTCCTGCCGAAGGGGAGTGTGGCGGATTATCGCGGGGGGATTTTCTTGGTGGGGGGGATTACTTGATCTGGGTCAAGGCCCGTTCCTGTGAAGGTAGTATGTTAGTAACTCGGTCTCTTTCCTGGCGATATCTAACAGAAATGCGCTTACATGGCCTGAAAGCAGAATCGGTCTCATCTTTGCGAACTGTGGTGTATTAACTGGGCGGCTAATCGTCGTCGCTTCGCAGAAAGGAAGGTTGGTGGTTTTTAAAGATATTTGTGCGTGTGGGGGGCGGTTGGAGGGATTCGCCCCACCAAAGCCTTAAAGCCTTGTGCCGCATCGATGCAGCTAACGAAGTTGTATGCATTTCTTGGGGACTGGCTTCATTTAGGGGGTATTGCTCATTACTTCGCTACGAAATACAGCAGGTACGTGCCGCTCTAAGCTTTTTGACTCATCCGCCACCCCTGCAGCCCTGTAAATCGCAAAACAATAGGTCAAGTGCTGCGCGAATTGCGGCTCCTATGTACTAACTTCGTAGCATCGTCAAATCTCGACTCATTGAACCATACCTTGGTAACATATATACAGCATGGCAATCGTAGCTTTATTTCAACACCTAATTAAGTGATGATGAGACCCTTTCGTAGAGGATTGTTATGGCCCACCGTGACTCTTTCTATCGTTACGAGTCCCTGACTCATCCCATCCTGCCTTTCTGTTTTCATGTCGGCTTAGATTATCGTGTGCCATTATCAGCTTAGCGTTACAAAACCACTCTCTGCTAGTTTGTTGCTTGACTCGATGTACTCCTTCTATTATTTTCACTTGGCTCAGTCAGTCACTGGGGTGGTAAGATCGTCTCCAATGCATGGATATTCTAACAAATGCTACTGGGAACCTTTTCTTAGGGCTGAGCCATTGCTCTCTTGCTAAGAGGTACTCATAAACAAGCAAAGGCGTAGGCAAGCCACAAGCAGCAGACTTGACATGATCAGGAACGTCATCCGTGGCCATGGAACGGCATGTATATCTCCAAATTCACAGCATGAGACGATAAGAGTTCGGGGTCTGTCCGCCAGACCGAATCTCCGGCAACGGTTAGCTGTATCGTCTTTAGCTAGCCCGGCAATCGCTATCAATTGTCAAGCTTTTCGCTCAGCTGCGGCCCGAGGGTACGGACTTTCTCAGCTGCCTTTTCTGGTTCAACCGCGCCATTGCCCCTCCAAGTCAGGGTCCTGCACTACCGGTGTCTTAAATTCCAACCCAACACAACCCAGTATGCAAAACCGATTCTCTCGGATTACTTAGTGTTCAGGTATTTAATTCGGAATTAGGGCCCTCTTTCATTCGACTTTCAACGGGAGACTGCACATTACCGTCAAGGCGAGAATTTTCGACTAGCTACCCCGCCATGACTGCGACTAAGCTCGATGGCACAGCCATCGCGAAGAAGATCCGCGAGAGGCTTGCTGCCGAGATAGTCGAGAAGCAAAGGGTGAATCCTAGGTATAAGCCACATCTGAAAATCATCCAAGGTATATGCTACTCGTCTATCGCCGCTTAATCGAGCTCTTACTAACCGGATGCCTTGTTCACAGTCGGTGACAGAGCTGACTCATGTAAGACGAAGACCTGATCCGCCTCTCACGTGCCGCCACTGACTGAGATGTAGCCACGTATGTGCGTATGAAGTTGAAGGCTGCTGAGGAGGTATGATTTCTATCTGTCTGGCAGTTAGTCTCGGAGACTATCCAAGAATGACTAACACTGGGAAAGGCAAACATCAGCTGTGAACTCGTCCATTATCCTGAAAGTATCACAGAGGCGGACCTCTTGGCGCACTTACATGTTCTGAACAATGACTCTACTGTAAATGGCATCTTAGTTCAGTTGCCGCTACCCAAGCACGTCAACGAATATACCATCACCTCTGCAGTGGCCGATGAGAAAGATGTTGATGGATTCGGAACCACCAACATTGGTGAGCTTGCCAAGAAGGGCGGCCGTCCCCTCTTCGTTCCCTGCACTCCAAAGGGAGTCATGGTCCTGCTCGAAGAGGCGGGCGTCGACCTGAAAGGAAAGAATGCCGTCGTGTTGGGGCGCAGTGACATCGTCGGAAGTCCAGTCAGCTATCTGTTGAAGAATGCTGACGCCACCGTTACCGTCTGCCACTCCAAGACCCAGGGCATCGAGGAGATCCTGAGGCAAGCTGATGTCGTCGTGGCAGCTATTGGGAAACCAGCCTTTGTCAAGGGAGAATGGCTCAAGCAAGGTGTCGTCGTCATCGATGTCGGTACTAACTATATTGACGACGCTACCAGGAAGTCTGGAAAGCGGCTTGTTGGTGACGTCGATTTTGAATCAGCGTCCCAAGTTGCTTCCTTCATCACACCAGTTCCGGGTGGTGTTGGCCCGATGACTGTTGCTATGCTACTGCAGAACGTGGTCGACTCTACCTCCGCATACTTCGAGCGGCAACGACAGAGGAGAGTTGAGCCTTTGCCGCTGAGCTTGAAGACCCCTGTCCCTTCGGACATTGAAGTATCAAGGTCTCAACCGCCGAAGCCAATCACTCGCCTTGCCCAGGAGATCGGAATTGCACCTCATGAGTTGGAACCTTATGGTTCCCACAAGGCTAAGGTCGACCTTAGCCTTTTGAAACGACTGGAGCACCGTCGCAACGGACGTTACGTTGTCGTTACGGGCATCACACCTACGCCACTTGGTGAGGGCAAGTCAACAACCACCATGGGTTTGGCTCAGGCGTTAGGAGCGCACCTCGGCCGCATTACGTTTGCAAACGTCCGTCAGCCAAGTCAAGGCCCTACCTTCGGCATCAAGGGAGGTGCCGCCGGAGGTGGTTACAGTCAAGTCATCCCCATGGACGAATTCAACATGCACTTAACAGGCGATATTCACGCCATAACTGCAGCCAACAACCTGCTGGCTGCCGCTATCGAGACCCGGATGTTCCATGAAAACACACAGAAGGATGGCCCGCTGTATAGGAGATTGGTTCCTGTCAAGAACGGAAAGAGAACCTTCGCCCCTGTCATGTTCAGACGGCTTAAGAAGCTGGGCATTGAGAAGGCGAACCCCGATGAACTCACCGAAGACGAGATTCATCGGTTTGCGAGGTTGGATATCGACCCTGAAACTATCACCTGGAGACGGGTTTTGGATGTCAATGATCGACATCTCCGCGGCGTCACGGTCGGTACCGCACCTACTGAGAAGGGTCAAACCCGGGAAACCGGCTTCGACATTTCCGTTGCTAGCGAATGCATGGCAATCCTTGCTATGAGCACGAGCTTGCATGACATGCGGGAGCGGCTTGGCCGAATGGTCATTGCCACCTCCAGGTCTGGCGATCCGGTCACGTGCGATGACATTGGTGCGGGGGGTGCGCTCACTGCGTTGATGAAGGATGCTATCAAGCCCAACTTGATGCAGACTCTAGAAGGCACCCCAGTCTTCGTCCACGCAGGCCCCTTTGCAAACATCAGCATCGGCAACAGCTCTATCCTTGCCGACAAGATGGCTCTCAAGCTTGCCGGGACAGAACCCGATGAGGACCATGATGCCAAGGCCGGTTTTGCCGTGACTGAGGCTGGGTTCGACTTCACCATGGGAGGCGAGCGCTTCTTCAACATCAAGTGTCGCGCCTCTGGCCTGGTACCCGATGTCGTCGTCGTCGTTGCGACAGTCCGTGCCCTCAAGGTTCACGGTGGTGGCCCACCTATTGCCCCTGGCGCACCTCTGGATCCCGTCTACAAGCAGGAGAACGTGGAGATCCTGCGCAACGGCTGCGTGAACCTGAAGAAGCACATCCAGAACGCCAAGTCGTTCGGATGCCCCGTGGTGGTCGCCATCAACAAGTTCGCGACCGACACCGAGGCCGAGATCAACGTGGTGCGTGAGGAGGCCATCGCCGCGGGGGCCGAGGACGCGATCCTGGCGAACCACTGGGCCGAGGGCGGCAAGGGCGCCGTGGACCTGGCCCGCGGCGTCATCGCGGCGAGCGAGAAGCCCAAGAACTTCAAGCTGCTGTACGACGTCGAGGGTGGTTCGGTGCAGAGCCGCATGGAGGCCATCTGCCGCCAGATGTACGGCGCGGCGGCCGTCGAATTCAGCGAACTCGCGCAGAAGAAGGTCGACACGTACACACGCCAGGGCTTCGGGAATCTGCCCATCTGCATCGCCAAGACGCAGTACTCGCTCAGCCACGACCCGGATCTCAAGGGCGCCCCCACCGGCTTCACCGTCCCCATCAGGGACGTCAGGATGGCGGCCGGTGCCGGGTATCTGTAAGTAACTTCAAGGCTATCACCTTACCCCTCGTCAGAATGAGGTGGACGGGATGGGGATGCTGTGTGTGGATGACAGGCTGACGGACGAATTACAGGTACGCGCTCGCTGCGGATATCCAGACGATCCCTGGCCTGCCGACAGCGCCGGGCTACTTGAATGTCGACGTCGACATCGAGACGGGCGAGATCCAAGGCCTCTTCTAGGCATATCCTATAGATATTAGGTCCGGCACATTCGACTAGGGTATTGAGAGATAAGCAATTCATAGGACCTCGGCGTTTTCAGGGGTGAATGAGGGGTTAGACTCAACATCGCATACACATATAACTACATTAGATGCGCGGGGATTCCAAGGGCGTCTCGTGTCAACCACGAGCAACCGTTGCGAGAGTTTTCAACCAACGAATAGACAGACGAGGATGAGGTCGTGGTTCAACAAGCAGGGATTATCACTCCGTTGTGCTAGAAGGAAGTCACCTGCCGAAGGGAGGGGGGGAGGACGATTTAGCGAGCGAAGAAAGACGCTCTCTGCCTTGACCAAGTGGACTAGGAGGAAGGCGGGATAAGACGAGGCAAGCTCGGCCTCATATACTTCAACAGGATATAATTGATACCCTCAACGGGCGATGGAAGAATACCTAACTACTCAGGCATGCGTGCAAATATACCTGTCACGCGGCGATGTTAGAGTACACGCTATAGAATAGTAAAAAATAGAAACCGCTTACAGATTCTACCCAGTCCGGAGACGGAGCTTCTGACCTTACTTCCGTTTACCTACGTGGGTGTAGCGGCAACTTCATTACGCTGCGTGGCTACCGAGTAGATAATACTTCCTTCGTTCGCTGTGTACATGTGCAGGTATTAAAATATGGAAGGGAATATCCATCGACTCGTCGCTACTCTACATGCCGTTGACACGTCGCTAGCCTCGCTCTCGTAAGAGGCGAGAAGCCAAGAAAAAGCAAGATAGACGGTCAGACTCCCTACCCCCCCCCCGGTCCGTTCATCCTATTACGCAGCTACCTTGACACTGTAGTCTATCGGTATCCAGGAAATCATCAGCCTGCTCAATCTCACATAGCTCGAGCGAACGGTCTCTCTGTATACATGCCTACTCACCGAAAGAAACCGACGACGGGGCAAGGGCTTACGCCTGGGCCCTGTTCCGCATATTCGCTGTCTATCGAGACAACAAGCACCCTTCATCTCCATGACTACTACTACGCTATACGGTCCTTGGTATTCTCCCTCTGTCCGTCTTGCTATTCTCTGTCCTATCTAATGATCCCGGTCTGGCTCTTAAATTCATGACATCGCATCACGCGCAACATGGTTGATTGGTACGTATAGGAATGTGTGTATCATTCATCTAACATTCCTCCTACTTCCTACCTCGTCCCTTTGATCCGTTGTGGCAGAGGTAAGTCCTACTCTTAGGTAGACAGGCGGGTGAGGTAAATAGGTACCTAGGTAGGTAGCAAGCCTGAATACCTCTTTGATGGCTGCTAGTAGGACATCCGACCCCGGAGGAATCTTCCTATGTAGTCAATCCCTAGCTCCTAAAGCTCAATTGCAAACACCTTAAATGATACATTGCCCCAACTCCGCAGCCTCGACGCTTCTAAAGTAGCAACGATGGGATCGATGGGGATCCAGCTTTACGCCGTCATGCTAGAATACAGCGGAGCTTCGTGACATCAAAGACTATACCGCTCTATCGTAACGCTTCGAAGAACTGTACGCGACAGCAGTGCCAACACAAAAATCAAATCACCTTCGATACAACGCAAACCGGTCGACCAGGCTGTCAATCGCCGTTTTTAGTCCGTAACATTGCAGTTCCCAAAATCTAGGTAGGGGATACAGCGAGCTTCTTAGCCTCTGGCTTCTGAGCATCTTGGTTTTCACCTGGGCCTTCATCCAATGATCGCTTTTGGCCTAGGATTTGCTCGACGACGCCTGCGCTCGGCTTCGGCTGCGGCGGGCTTGGCCCTCTCTGTGGGGCTTCCGTCCTCTGTGGCTGCGTCTGGGCAGGGGTCTCATCCACGACACTAACGTTAGGCTTGGGAAGTGACGTCGGATTAGTGGCATTGGCCGTATTGTCTGCTGGCCTTAGCTCGCCAGCAGTCTGCCCGTTAGCTGCTGTACCGAGTGACAGCTCTGCGGCCGGCGCTGAAGCAGGGACGTTGGTTGTATTCGCCGGTTGTTGCGGCTGACTTGGGGTCTGTCCTCCAGTAGCCGTACCAGGTGACGGCGTCGATGGCGAGGATGACGCTGACGCTGAAGTAGGGGCGTTCGCTGCATTTATCGGTTGCGGGGATTGTCTGGCGGCGGTCTGTCCGCTAGTTCCAGCTGAAAGAGACGGTGGCGGTGCTGACTCTGGAGCCGGGGCCGGGGCCAGTGCTACAGTCGGAGCTGAAGTGGCGACGCTGGTCGTATTCACCGGTTTTTGTAACGATACTGACGTTGTAGCCGGAGTAGAGACATCAGTCACGCCCATGGGTTGTTGCCGCTGTTGCGGTTTGCTCATAGTCTGTCCGCTGGTTGTGATGCTTCGTGACGCTGATGGTGTTGGCACCGCAGCAGGGACACTGGGCTTGCTCGCTGGCTGATGCGACTTTGTACTAACTCCGGGTTTGAGCGGCGGCGCTGCTGCTGTGGTAGGGATAGGGGTGGGAGCAGGAGCCGCCTTGGTAGCGTTCTCTGTAGGCCGTTGTTGGCCAGTAATCTGATCGAGCACACCGGCGCTCGGCGGAGTCGGACTTGCCATATTAGGCGCATGAGCGGGTGCGGGCGCCGAGGTTGCAGCTAGGGCAGTTGAGACGGTAGGCGCCGCAGCAGGTTTCTCTTTGGCCTCCGATTGTTGCATGTCCATGGCCCGCTTGTGGCCAGTGATCTGGTCCAGAACACCAGCACTAGGGGGTGCAGGGCTAGAGATGTTTCGTGTCACCTCGTCCGAGGATCGCTGCTGTGAATTCGCAATCTGACTGACGACGCCTGCGCTGGGAGGCGCCGGGCTCGAGACATTAGGCGTTGGGGCAGGGACACTCTTATTTAACGTGGTAGACTGGCTGCCTGATTCCGGGCGTGCAACGGGCGGGCGGGCAATAGAAGTCATCCCAGGCCGAGCAATGCCCATTGTGGTGGGGCGAGTGATGGACGCGCCATGTCGAGTTATAGAAGGCGACGTGGGCTTCGAAACAGACGTACTAGCTCCGACAGGCAGCGGCGAAGCAGCCGGAGGATATGCTGCCATCCCACAATTATGCTGCGGTGGCGCCGAAGATGTAGAAGGCTGTGCTGGTGCCGGTGACGCCGAAGGCGCCTTTTGTATGGGCTGCAATGCAGGTTGGGCCGCTGCGGCAGGTTGAGGTTGGGACGGTGCCGCGGTGGAAGAAGTCGGTTGTGGCCCCAATCCATGTGCTTTCTGAACATCCGAGATGATTTTGGTCACGGATTCGTACATCAAGCGGTCCGCTTCTTCCCATCCCTTGAAACTGCCAGGGTTTGGCAAGCCTCTAGCACGGTTAATAGCGGAATCGACGATAGCTTCTGCTTGGTCTGTTTTCTTTTTAAGTGGTCCAATAATGTTATCTCTGAAGCTCTTGATCCTTCGTTGTATTTCCTCGTCGGCTGCTGTCGACGGGCTGATGCTTGGAGTAACGGTCGACTTCGTGGCGGTAGTATTGGCTGCCGGGGCTGGAGAAGCAGAAGTAGTATTCTGCCTACTGCCTTGCATGGATTTGATCATAGTTTGCAACCCATCGACGAGAGCCTTCTCGACAGTTTCGAAGCCCGGCACCGGAGCTTGTGCCGGTAGACCCTTAACTTTATTTATGGCGGTATCGATGATTTGACCAGCATGCTTCGTGTGTTTCGAAAGGTTGTTCAACATGTTGGTTTTGAACTGCGCGATGGCCCTCTCAATTTCCGGCGTTAGAGAAAGTCGACTTGTATGATTGGTTGCGCCTGGAATAGCTTGCTGCGGTTGTTTGTGTGAAGGTTGGCCTTGGGTCTGCTGGCCTTGTGTAAGCGGAAGCGCCTGCAAATTTGATGACGCGGTCGTCTCGGTCTTGACGGCAGGAGTAGACGGCGGAGGCGGTCTAGCATAAGGAGAACTGTAAGTGCTTTGTTGCGGCGCGACTGGCGGTCTGGAGAGTGCAGATACGCCGTATCCCGGAGGCAATTGCGCGGGAGCTACGGCTTGCGCGACAGGCTGAGCTGATGGCGTCGGAAATCGTGCGGTAGCCTGATAGGTCGCCTGGGGGGGCTGGCCGTAGTTGGCACTTTGCTGTGGCAGATAAGGGCCCGCTTGGTAGTACGGCTGCTGGGCTATATGCGACAGATGAGGATGTGACGATGCCGCGTGTCGGTCCGGCGAGGTTGCTTTCCGCTTCTTGCCTGCGTCGAGCTCCACGCCGGGCACGCGGGACCAGAGCCCGGTTATCTCAGACTTCTTGAACGCTTCATTGCCGATCAGGTTATGGCGGACACTGCTTTCCCATCCTTTTGTCTCGGCCGAGAAGTAAAACCATGGGTATCTTTGCATGATCCGTTTGTAGATCTGCTTCAGAGTAAGGCCGTCTGGTGGTCCATTGGTGAGGGCTTCGTCGATCAAAACACCATAGTTCTTGCTGGGCTTCTGTAGCTGTTCTTCGGTGAAATCTTCCTTCTGAAGCTCTAGGGGCGGAGATTTCGGGCGGACCTTCTTGTCCTTCTTCTCCTTTGCGCGCTTCTCGGCATCGGAGCCTTCTTCGCCATCTTCCCTCCTCCGCTTAGTGTATTTCCTCTTCTCCGGCTTCTCGCCGTCCTCGGGCAGCGGGTTCTTCCTAGGACGACCCACGGGCCGCCTGATTTTCTCGCCCGCAGGTTCCTGAGGCAGTGTCTTTCGGGATGTCTCCTGCATTTGCTTCTTGAGAAGCCGTCGTTCTCTCTTTGACATAATGCCATCCTTCGGAGGCCGTCCGGGGCCACGTCGCTTTGGTATCTGAGGCATGACAAACTCAGATTGCGACCCTTCCTGTATCCCATCTTGCATCTCCGTCGTCTCCATAATCCCTCCAGCATCGGACTCTAGAGCCCTTGTTGCATCTACGAGAGCCTGTAAGTTTTCGAAGGTCATCTGATCGTCTCGCTCTCTGTGGTTCTCATGTTCGTTTTCATTCTCATTTCTATTTCCAATCTCGCCCTCGTTCACATTCTCGTTCTCGTCATCACCTTCTTCTTCTCCTGAAACTTTTATAGGCGTGGGTCGTTTCACCTCGGCAGGCGGGGGCGTCAGATCGTCACTAGTATCCTGGAAGTTCTCGTGATCAGAATGTTCAAAATCGAAGCTCATCTCCTTGCCTCCGATGGAGAGTCGTTTGCTCGATGCCTCATCCCCATCGTCCTCGCCACCCGTCTTGCCATCTTCTACGCCGTTGATATAGAATCTGAATGCCACATCCTTTACTTGAAGGTGGGCACCAGACTTCAGGGTGACCGGGGGGTGGTCCAGGCCACAGTGCTTATCCTCGACGAAGAAGCCGTTCCGATGTAGCGAAATAGCTTCGAATACGCCCCTTTCTCGGTTGAACTGAATCTTGAGATGGTTCCTCGAAATTCCCCTGGTCTTCTTCGCTATGTCCGGCCCTGGGGAGTGGATTGCCAGGAAAGGTATCTTATCCGGCGGTGGTCGGAGGTTGCTGATATCGACAGTAGCGGCGCCAGGGGTGTGCGACACATACTGACGGCTGGATGTGATGTGGCCGGCCTTCCCTTCCTCATCACCATCCCGTGACTGGTCGCCCGAGCTGTTCCGCCGCCTTCTACCAGTTGGGGGGACATCATCCTCACCATCAGGCGCAGGGCCCAGCATGCCACCTTCCTCGCTGACATAGGATTTACTATATTTACCTCTATTGACACCGACAGGAGACGGTGGCGGCAGACCGAGTCTCGCATGTTCTTCCAATTTTCTCTTGTATTTCAGCTCCTCCAGCTCGGCTTTCCTTGCCTGTTTCATGGCTTCCGTGTCGCGGCCAATTATAACAGCGTAAGTAGTCATCATATAGACACTGTCGGCAAACTCTAAGCGCGCAAAGGACTCGAGGTTCGGGCTGACACTGGCGGATGAGGGGTCGACACTCCCAGTGATAGCGTCGCTCGCCTGGGTGAGGGAGGCGCCAATTGATACTTCAGACGGAGCGACGTGGTTGGGTATATCGGCGTGGTTATGGTTGTACTGAGTAGACGAGGCCCGAGCAAGCGCCATCATCAGAGCACTTGGGTCGACATTTGCATTGGCATGGCGCATGTTGAAGGCGTTATGGAGCGGGTAGTTCACGCTCTCAGGCTCGGGGTCTGTTGTCGCAATAGCCTGGATCTGGTTCTGGAGCCGCGTCAGCTGCTGAAACGCAGGTAGTTCCGGCCGTTGGACCTCCATGGTGGAAGCCCCATAGAGGTCAGGTGGTTGCGCCGAGGTTGATTTTAGACGAGTTTTCCAATCAGCAGGTTCAGCAGCACCACAAATGCGCGGTTGCGTGTCGTCGGTGTTGTTCTTCGAGTTCGCAGCGTTAGATAAGTGTTTCCGGTCACTGGGGGTACCTATGTCCTCCTCGATGTCGTCAATGTTGATATGAGTAGCGGCAGGTGTTGACAGGGGAGACACTGTTGGGGGTGATGGAATCATCTGATCGGTGTCAAAGTTGGTATCGATGTGAAGACGAGCGGCGGGCGCAGCAGCATTTGAATTTCTACTACCAGTTTTGCCAGGACTGCAAGTGCTGTTGCTGTTGTTGTCGGCAGTAGTAGTAGTAGTGGTGGTGGTGGTGGTGGTGGTGGTGATGTCGGTGGTGGAGATAGTGGTAGTAGGAAGTTTATCA
>QJNY01000721.1:0-31835 GCA_004155945.1 Monosporascus sp. mg162
GGGGGGGGTTAGTGAAGGATACGACTATTAACGGCTGGAGATAATTGTTACAAAATGGTTAAAACAAAAGAACGGAAGTATAGCGTCTACGGCAAGCCCGGACATGATACGTGTACTTATCAAAAAGTTGTAAAATCTCTTAATAATAAAAATTCCAATTAATATGAATTAATTCGATGTATTATACTCAGTTAACTTGAATTTCTTGTTAATACTCGATTTTTCTTTCGAATTCAAAATCTTTCTGATATAACGGTGACGCTCGTAGCTTCGAGATAATTTTATTTTAAAACAGCTAGTCCACGTTGATGATAATCTCTTTATTAGAACTTCTCGAAACCGTAACGTTATAAGCGTTGTAGAAATACTTACCCCTATAATTTTTCTTTTAAAATTCTTTCCTTAGTTATTTTTATTATAGGTCGAAAGTTTTCTCCGAAATGCCTATTTATGCCTACTTCCGATATGCAGACCGAATTGGATAAAAGTCTTAAGGTCCGTAAAGCATTATTAAATACGCTTCAATGTAAGAAAAGTAAAAGATGTTTTAATAAAGACATTAATCTCTAAATATATTCCGTGGAAAAAGATATTCCTTACTATAATATAATATTTCGATAATTCGTTGGCAATACAACGATATTGACCGACACGGCGTTATATATAAGACGTTTTTGATTAGTTATATGACGAACTTTATGAAAAAGAAACGTAACGAACGCGGAATTTAATAGGGTTGAAAAATAGCGCGAAGTAGGTCAGCCTTTAAAAGTTTCAGAAGCTAAGCTTTTATAAGGCCGAAGTAATCGTAGTAATAATAATACAAATATTATATAAAATTACTTCAAGGAAAGGGTCTTGATTATAACAGTTAGTAAATTTTAGATTAACAAGTAACAGTCTTTAATGAGATATATTATATTATAAGATTATTTATCTCCGCAAACCTTTCAAAGTTTCTCGAACTCGACGGTTATGGGAAAGGAATATAACGATCAAAAGTAATTACCTCTTATATTATATTCTTCAGCTGGAACGAATAATGGCTTTTGCGGCTTGTGTATTCGCAATCTTTCGTCTTTACTTCGGAAAACGTAAATATTAATAAATTGCTTTAAAACGTCTACAAAGAATTCGCAGCAGTATATAGCAGCAACGTAAAAAGATAGAGAATTATATAACTCTTTGCGAAATAATAACAATACGTTTTAACAAATACGTTATCTTTTTAGAGAATAGTTTATATTTCGAAAAGTTGGATATCAAATTTTCGACTATTTTAAATTATACGTTAAATTGCACATATAAAGCGCGCTTAAATTCGAGGACGTTTTTTAGAACTTTAATGAACCGTTTTATTTGTGATTAAGAATGTTATTTCGCAGATATAATAACTAAAGGTGGGCGTTCTTCTTCGTTGTTCTATTAGTACAACAAAATTAATAATTTTCTAAGTAATAACAGAATAATGAAAAAGAATGCTTACTTTTAGTTAACATTATTTATAAACAGCATAAGGTCCTACACCACCTCGTGGAGCATACCACTTCCCGGAACACTTTTAGCACTC
The DNA here is from genome assembly GCA_004155945.1 of Monosporascus sp. mg162. Lineage (NCBI taxonomy): Eukaryota > Fungi > Ascomycota > Sordariomycetes > Xylariales > Monosporascus > Monosporascus sp. mg162. The sequence goes on from QJNY01000721.1 coordinate 1,571, forward strand.
CGCAGTAACAAATTCAAGTAACTTAACAATAACGTATCGCATTAATTCAAATCAATCGTGTTCTTTTTCGCTAAACGTATTTATAATATTGTTACGAATCAGGACCTGCTCTCCCTGTCTGGGCAAGAACACCCTACGGTTAAACTTCGGGTGTAAGTGTCTTGGCATTTTAATGTGATCTGGAGGATCTAATAGATCTGGACCAGATTATACAGATCTAGTAGATTTATAATACATCTATGAAAAACCAAAGAATATATAATAGATGGGTTTCTCTTATAAATAACACTTACTTAGTTTCGCTCTTTAGTTATTAATTTAAATCTTTAATTAAAGGTAACGTTTTTCGATTAAAGAAAAAATCCTCAAATCATTTTAACGAATAAATTATTAAATTATTCCTCGTCTTATTGTTACCTGTAAATCAAAAATCCCTTTCGGATATTAATTATGCTTCCAGGTATTTATGCGATAGGTTCGTTATATTTTGATAACTGTTTAATTAATAGCCGACGAATAGTTTAAGGCCTAGTTAAGCATAAGCTTTCCTGAACTTAGTAAAAATGATATTACAAAACGGCATTTAAATGATAAACAGTATATCCGATCGCCATTACTAATTAGTATGAAATCGATATCTGAATTAAAATATTTTATCCTTTATTAAAGAAGTTTTTTCTTTAATCGATAACATGGCGCCTGTTAATATTCGGTTTTAAAGAGAACCTTTTTTTTTTAATTATAACCTTTTCCGGTTCCAAAGGAAACTATTAAGGTCCAAAAAAACGAACCGGAAAAAGAAAAAAAGAATCCGATAGCCCGAAAAGCAAGGAAAAAGTACTTACGATTAACGATAACGTCCCACACCCATGAGCGAGCCACACCTATGAGCGAGCCACTTTTTGGCACCGTGCAACAATCAATCCAAATAACTCAACCACAACACCTCAAATAAACTCAAATCAATCGAATGCTTCTTTGCTAACTGTATCTACAGCTTCTCGACGAGTGCACGCATTATATCAAGGCTTGTTGCGGACGCCATATGACCATTCCTTCCTGCCAACCTATATGCGACCGACCACCTTCAGTAGCTGTTGGCAGCAATTCTTTGCCACGACCTTTCTGCTGGCTAAAAGAACTGGTTCATCCTATATAGCAAGCATTCATCTTTCTGGAAAACGTTTGTTTTAATCGTAGGTCTCGAGCTATTGCAAATCAAGTCCAACACGTCCTGCCATACGTTCCGCGAGACGCCTTGCAAAGGCCCCGTAACGTCCTCCAACGCGCCCCCCCACGGGCCCTCCAACGCGCCCTCCAACACGTTCTACAACGCGTTTCCCGACGCACTCTGCAACGCATACTCTCAACGATCGAAGCCGGACAGGAAACGCTCGCGTATACAAGTTGATGATTCGGTTAATAACCGTATTCTCGGTGGTCAGCTGTAATTCGTACGAAATAGGGGCAATATTGGCTTGAACGCGTTAAAAACTAGGCGGTCGCATCTAGGTTGGCAGGAAGGAATGGTCATATGGCGTCCGCAACAAGCCTTGATATAATGCGTGCACTCGTCGAGAAGCTGTAGATACAGTTAGCAAAGAAGCATTCGATTGATTTGAGTTTATTTGAGGTGTTGTGGTTGAGTTATTTGGATTGATTGTTGCACGGTGCCAAAAAGTGGCTCGCTCATAGGTGTGGCTCGCTCATGGGTATGGGACGTTAAGCTGCGTACCTTAATAATTAAATTTTAAGCGGTAAAAAGGGAAAATGCTAAACTTGCTTAATAGCAAAGGTTTTCGATATTGCTTTTATTTAACGCAAATTAATTACGCGAAAATACTGTTTTACTTCCTGCTTATTATAAGATGCCAAAGGTTAAAGGTTATAAGCTAACTTTTCTAAAACCTTACGACAGTATTACAGATATAAAAGGATTTTTGGTTTAGGTTAAACTTTACCTTAAGTTTTTCGAAAACTTTTAAAAAAAAATTTAAAAGGTATTAGTTATTTTCCAGCGGCTCGCAAGAAAGATTTTTTAATAGTTCCAGCTAATTATAAAGAATTACCTCGAAAATTACCTTAATAAATTATCCGACCTTACTAATTACATCTTTAATGATTACTGATATTGGAAGAAACGAATGCGAGTTTTGTTTGGAAACCTAAATAAGCAACAAAATGCCGTTAAAAAGCTGCACTTTTTCTAGTAGACGAAATCAACGGTTAAGTATATAACGAAATTTAATCGCCTTGCAGCAACCTTTTACCTACCGGAAAGTGCCTTATTTTACCTTTATTACAATAACTTAAAGTTACAGGTTAAAAACGAAATGTATAAGGTACTTAAGATAAAACCTTTCCAGGATTATACTGATAACGTTATTATTGCCGACAAACGTATTTTTAATAAGTACTTGGAAAAAAAGGATTTAACAAAAAAAAAAGGACGATCGAAGTTTTAATAACAAGTTCTAAGGAAATAAAAATAAGGACAAAACCTAAAAAGAAGCGAATATTATTTCAAAGAAACTTAAAAAAAACTAGTCGAATATTAAATACTTTAACTGTAGGGAAAAAGGCTATTATAAAAACGAATATCGTTCCCCAGCTAAAAAGAATTCTAAAAAGGAAAGGATTTCTTAAGAAAAGGCCTAAGCGGCCGAATAAAAAACAAACAGTAAAAGCGAGGAAAAGAAAGAAGTTAATTTTACATCTTTCCAGCAGGAATATACCATTGCGACGAATATAAGTATTTCTCCCTATACAACGGTATATAATTACCAAACAAAAACTTAACAGCCAAAACAACCATTAAACGAAGCTTCAAAATTAACCGCGAAAACTTTGCAAGCAAAAACGGTAACAACGAAAATCCAAATAATATAAGTCCGCCTATGAAATAAATTACAATTCCTCCAATAAAGGATAACCTAATACTCTAATAAAAAAAGAATTAAAAAATTAATTTTCTCGAAAGGAAATAAAGTTTATTTATTACGCCAAAAACAAAACGTAACTTCGAAGATTTCCCAAATCAAAAAAAAAAACTCAATAATAAGCTTAATTTCAAAAAGCTTAATCCGTTTTAGATGGATAAAGTTATTTCCAAAATTAATTACCGATTATTATTACCTAAAACGATAAAAATATACCTTGTTTTCCATATTTCTTTACTTAAACCAATACCTAAAAACGCCCCGTTAAAAACCAATCTGGAAATCGAAAAGAACGACGATAATGACAAAATTAAACGAATACTGGATTCTAAAAGTAATTAAAAACAAGGTCTAATATCTAATTAAATAAAAAGATTACTTACACGAAAAAAACATTTAGAAACCCCTTAGGCATTTAACGAACGCGAAAAACCTAGTTAAAACGTTTTACCGCCAAAATCCTAACCGACCGTCTTTAACGCGGCCAAAGTCGCAAGGAATAACGGTCCAATACCCAACTCCAGCTTTTCGGCGTCCTAATCGAAAAAAAAGGATACTTTCGTTATGGTATTAATCTTGGAAACAAGCTGAACTTATTTTACTTTTATGCGACTTTGTTTTTTTCCCGCTTTTTCTTTTTCTTTTAACTAATTTAATTCTAAACCTTCTTTTAATATTTTTAAAGGCCTTTTTTTTAAAAAAGATTTTGTTAAAAACGTAAGCGTTTTAATTTCCCAATAAATACTTTCGTTTTTCTTTCCGCCGTCTTCTAGTAAGCCAAAAATTTATCTTCAAAATTTCGTTATTTTTTTTCTAAACAAAACCGCACTTTATTTACCTTTTTCGACGAATTTATAATCAAAACGTCATAAGAAGAACGCTGGCGACGAATACAGCAGTTGTAGCTTAAGAATTCGACTGTAAAAAAACAGCCGGTTTCTTTAAAACGAACGCAATTAAAATATAGAAAACCTTTTGTACCAAAGTTTTCCATTAAATCGGCACGGTTATTTTTGGAGTCTCGCTAACCCAGACGGAAGTTTTTTTTCTATTTCTGCGCGCGATTTAACATATTGAAAAATTAGCTGAAAAAGTTTAAAAAATTAAACTCCGGAAGATTTTCTGCCGTTTTATCTTTAGGACAAAGATTTTGGGAAAAGGGAAATAATGTTACGAATCAGGACCTGCTTTCCTTATTTAAGCAAGGATACCTTATGGTTAAACTTCGGGTATAAATATTTTGAAATTTCAATGTAATCTAGAGGATTTGATAGATCTGGACCAGATTATATAGATCCAGCAGATCCACGATATACTTATAGAAAACCAAAGAATATATAATGGATGGGTTTCTCCTGTAAATAGTACCTACTTAGTTTCGCTCTTTAGCTATTAATCTAAATCTTTAATTAAAGGTAACGTTCTTCGATTAAGGGAAAAGTTCGCAAATCTTTTTAACGAACAAACTACTGAATCATTTCTCGCCCTATTGATACCTGCAAATCAAGAACCCCTTTCGGATACTGATTACACTTCCAGGTGGTTGTGCGATAGGTTCGTTACAAATACCTTCACAAATACGCCTATTATATCTAGGCTTGCCGTAAACGCTATACTTCCGTTTCTTAGTTTCAACCTTTTTGCAATGACTGCTTCCAGATGCTATTAGCTGTAAATTTTTTTTTATCCTTTTCTTTTTCGGCCAAAAAAGCTTATCTCTCATATATAGCAAGTATTCCTCCTTCTTAAAGACGTTTATTTTTAATCTTTCGATGTTTGCTTAAAGCGTAATTAGGTTCGCGTAATAGAGCGTTTTCTACCCAAAGAAAACGTAACTTCGTACAAAAGTAATGAGTTACTTTTCGTGAAAAAGCCAACCGATTTAACGACCTTTAATAACGAACCACCTTGATAGTTTCCAATCTTTTTTTGCAAGTAACGTCTTTACCTCGTTACTTCTTTAATATTCCTAAGGGTCTCCGCGGGCGGAGAACGAATGGAACCGGCAAAGGTTAGCAGAGAGACGGTCGGCATACGCACAACTGGAGAAACTTCTAATTTGGGAAAAACTTCATTAAAATCGAGGGGAACAAAACCAGCTTTTGCAAATCCAGATTTGATGTTATCGGACGTCATGACAGCTTGGAATGCGTCGTAGAAGCCGGCGAGAAAATCCTTTTTAGCAATATGAGTATATAGCATCATATTAGCTTTTCAATGTACTGTAAATAAGCGCGTTTTAAAAAAAGATATAATTAAAAGGTTAAAACTAATACGAAAAATGCGCGGGTATGCAAAACGTAATTATATTGTAATTAGCGCAGTATTCTTCGAATTTTATCGCATAGCAATTTCCGTAGCCGGCAAAAAGAGAGAAACGTTTCGAACCTTTCGTACGCATCCTAATATGTTTTTAAAATGCTAGATCTAATCGAAATCCAACTTATTTTTTACTTAACTATTATTACTTAATGCAATTTTCCTATCGGCTGCTGGCAATAAATTATCGCGGCACCAGGACCCGAGGTAATTCTTCTCCGCTATAATAACTGATAACGGTATAGATTAATCTTAGGAATTAATACCTTAAATAATAGCTTTTTTTAATTTTCTTGTCGCATTTATTTAGAGTTTTTACATTTTTCAACCCTGGTAATAGTTTTTCCCGTCATTATAAAAAGCTTTATGAAAAATCTAGTCTCGTCGAAGTTGTAAATATCTTTTTTTGCGATGCCGTATTTTGCGATAGTAATTCGAATAAACTCGAACTATTTGCGAAATACCTCTGCAGTCTCGCATAAAACCCGTTAATAATCGATTTTCCGATTTAAACGCGTCTGGAATTCTTTTTGCCGTTTAATAAATCTCGACGTCCAGTTAACCCCGACGCGTTTTGTAACACGTTAGGCAAGCAATAAATTCGCCATATCTTTAACGTATCAAAGCCGAACAGGAAACGTTCGCGTATCTAGGTCGAGACTTCGGTCGACAATGAACTATTTTCGGTCCGGGGTCAATTTTCGTAAATTGGAAATAATGTCGGCTCGGGCGCATCTACCTGTATATTGCGCCTTTATGGTAGAATGTGGGACTTTATAAATAGAACTAAGCTTTCTATAATCAAGTTTCGAAGCCTTTTTTAGCTTAAATAAGCAAGATTATTCTAGAAGCTTTTGTAAGCCGCTTAATATTATAGTTATTAAGAATTAAGCGAATGAAATAAAATGGTTAAAATATTGCAAAAAGTGTTCCGCGAGGTAGTATATCCCGCGAGGTAGTGTGGGACGTTATTATGACCAAACGAATTTAGCTTATTAGCAAACGGTCGGAGGCTACGGGAGATTGTTTTCGACGTTAAACTTTAAGTTACGTAACGTAGATCCGGATGAATCTACGGAACAAAATAAATTAATATGGTATAGATCCAAGGAGATTTCCGAATCCACGAGAATTATAGCAAATAGATCCGAAAAGATTCCCGGATATACCGAGATCACAGCAAATAGATCCGAAGGGATAAACGGATCCCAAAGTACTCCGTTTAGGATATATACGTTCGTTATCCCTTATAGTTTAGATAGTATCAGCTTGTAATATAACTTGGTTACCCAGATTTACATCTGATATTACTAAACGCAACCATCATCTTGCTGCTTATATTCCTACGATATCATTGCTAACATAAACCGTACGACTTAAGTTTAATAGTTGGTTAAGTCCATAGCCGTCACAGGCGTTATATAAAAAAGCGGAATATGTTTTCACTAAACCCTTTTTATCTATTAGATAACGGTATGTTTTCTTTAACTAGGAAAATGTTAAAGAATTAACTCGTTTAAAAAGGTTCTAATACTTAATAAGAGAGTTATAACAAGTTTATAATATATATTATTACCCGTATTCTTTATATATTGACTTGTTAGTAATACTTTAACTTTTTTATAAGTCTCTTTTAGTTTAAGCCTTTCCTTAACTTCTATATATACAACGAAGCAAATATCCGAAGTTCGCAGTCGATATCGCTTTAAAAGTTTGAGTAGTTAAAATAACTTGAAATAAGATAAATAGTATAACTAACTAATACCGTAAAATAATATTACTTAAAAGCAAACGTTTAGAAAATACGAGTACAGATACTGATATAAATATTTAATGCTGAAAAAGTTTTAACGTACTCCACCACCGAGTCGCGCACACCACCGAGTCGCGCGGTTCTTCTGCCATTTAACTACGCAACTTCAATCACTTATTTTTTAACAGCCTAATATAAAGCGGCTTACAAAAGCAGCTAAAATGAATTTAACCATTCAGACGAAACAGAGAAATCCGTAGCTTAGTTATAAACGGCTTTATACGATAATTAAAGTTTCTGAATTTACTTTAAAAGACCGAATTTACGGCAAACCTTTCCGAGCCGATACAGTTCCTAATTCGCGTAAATTGACCACGACCAAAAAGAAATTTATTATCGACCGAATCTTTAACTTAAATAGGCAAGCGTTTTTTATCCGGCTTTATTATATTAAAATAACGTCCCATACAAGCTCACCGGACACACAAGCTCACCGGACACACAAGCTCACCGGACACTTTTTGGCACCTTCCAACAATCAACCCAAATAACTGAACCATAACACATCAGATCAAGCCCAATCAATCGAATACTTCTTTGCTAACTGTATCTACAGCTTCTTTCCACGTATGCACATTATATTAAGGCCTGTTGCGGACGCCAGGTTGCCATTCCTTCTACCTAAGCCGACCGCAACCGATTAACTTTAGCAGCTGTTAACAGCAATTCTTTGCCACAACCTTTCTGCTGGCTAAAAGAACTTGTTTATCTTATATAGCAAGTATTCATCTTTTTGGAAAACGTTTGGTTAATTATTTACTGACGTAAGGATCGAGTTGTTGCGAAATCAAGTCCGATACGCCCTGCCATACGCCCTGCCACACGCCCTACCACACGCCCTGCCACGCGCCCTGCCACACGCCCCGCTACACACTAACGGGCCCTGCGAAACGCCCCGCAACGCGTATTCCAACACGCCTTGTAACACGTTTCCCGACGTATATATCCAACGTATCAAAGCCGGACAAGAAATGTTCGCGTATATGGGTTAAGGATTCGGTCGAGAATAGTTATCTAATCGGTCGGCTTTGGGTCGTACGAATTGGGGGTAATACTGGCTTAGACGCGTTGCAGGCTAATCGGTTGCGGGCGGGTTAGGAGGAAGAAATGGCAACATGGCGTCCGTAACAAGCCTTGATATAATACGTCCATTTGTTGGGAAGCTGTAGATACAGTTAAGAAAGAAGTATTCGATTAATTGGGCTTGATTTGATGGGTTGTAGTTAAGTTATTTGGGTTGATTGTTGGAAGGTGCCAAAAACTGTCCGGTGAGCTTGTGTGTCCGGTGAGCTTGTGTGGGACGTTATAGTAAATTTATTTTTTACTTAATGCGTTATAAAACGTATTAGATTTAATTGAGCGTCGAAATTTGTTAGACGGCAAAAAAAATTCTATATCTGTTTTAATCGGAAGATCGATTATTAACGGGTTTTACCCGAGAATTTAAAAATATTTCGCAAGTAGTTCGAGCTTGTTCGGGCTATAATCGCGAAGTACGGCATTATAAAAAAGGATATTTACAACCTCGACGAAACTGAATTTTTAATAGGGTTTTTTATAGTAACGGGTATGGTATTTACTAACGTCGAAAGATGTAGAAAATTTAAATAACCGTAATAAAGGAATAAATAATGGGTTACAATTATTCAAGCTGTTAATTCTTAGAGTTAAATTATGCCGTTATTTGTTATTATAACGGAAAAAAATTATCTTGGATCCTGGTACCGCGATAACCTGTTGCCAGCAGCCGATTAGAAAATCGCATTAAGTAATAATAGCTGGATAATAAATAAATTGGGTTTCGAATGGATTCAGTATTTTTGATAAACATATTCAGACGCGTACGAAAAGTTCTAAACGTTTTTTTATTTTCGACGGCTACGAAAGTTACTATTCGATAAAATTCGAAAAATACTGCGTTAACAATAACATTATTACGCTTTGTATGGCCGCGCATTTTTCGTACCGGCTTTAACCTTTTGATGTATCTTGTTTTTCTGTTTTGAAACGCGTTTATTCGCGGTCCATCGAAGACTTTATACGACGTTATTATACCTATATTGCCAAAGAAGATTTTCTTGCCGGCTTTTATGACGTTTTCTAAGCTGCTATGACGTCCAATAATATCAAATCTAGATCCGCAAAAGTTGAGCTTGTTTTATTCGATCCTAATAACGTTTTTTCCGAATTGGAGGCTTTTTTAGTTATACCTATGCCAACCGTTTCCCTGCTAACCTTTGCCGGTTCTATTCGTTTCCCGCTTGCGAAGACCTCTAAGAATGTTAAGAAATTAACGCGATAAATACGTTATTTACAGAAAAAGATTAGAAACTAATAAGGAAGCTGGTTAACTAAAATGGTTAAATCGGTTAATTTTTAACCAAAAGTTACTTATTAGTTTTGTACGAAAATAGTTTTTTTGGAAAGAAGTTATTTAATAGCACGAAACAAACTATATCTTAAATAAACGTCGTAAAACCAAGAAATAAACGTTTTTAAAAAGAAGGAACACTTATTATACAAGAAGGATAAGCTTTTTTGGCCCTAAAAGAAGGGGGTGGTAAAAAAATGCAGCCAATAGCAGTTAGAGGGAGTCGTTGCAAGAGGGTTGAGACCAAGAAACGGAAGTGTAACGTTTACAGCAAGCCCGGATATAATGCGCGTACTTGTAAAGAAGTTGTAGATACGTCTAGTGAAAAAGAATTCAATTAATTTTAATTAATGCGATGTGTTGTTGTTGAGTTATTTGGATTGATTGTTATAAGGTGCCTAGAAACGCGCGACTCAGTGGTGTGCGCGACTCGGTGGTAGAATACATTAACAACAGATTAATACGTTACTTTTTAATTTATATATATATTTTTATTAGATTATAACTTGCGCGCGTTTTTAAAAAAGCTCTTAATCTTTAACTGCTGTTATTTAACAAGTTCGTAATATTCTGTAGAAAATAACTCTAATTATTCGTTATTCGAAAAATTGATAAGCGGATATCTAAAGTAGTGATAAATATAAGCTTTAAAGCTACTAAAACAAAGCTTTAATAAGATTAAAATCAGGCGAACATGATGGCACATACTGCAGCTTAATTTAAATTTTTTCGCATGTTCTATATATCGTATCTAATTAATAGAAATTAGCCTTATTTACTATTAATACGGAACGTAACTTAAGAAACGGGTTTTAAACAGCAATATCTTTTTTTACCTATAAAATAAAGACTTTACGTTTAATAGACTTTTAACATATAGAAGTATTTAATATCCCGTTAATAATAATCGCCGGCAGTATATTAAAGCAACTGTTTTACTTTAAAACTCTTTATACGAATAGAATAAAACTCGTAAATTACTAGCCGTAATAACGATTAACATTGCGCTAATTATTCCTCCATTTGTTTACAAAAACCAAATATTAGGAAAATATTTAACAACGGCGTGAAGATACATTATCCGTGGACTTGAGTCTCTTTGCACAACTTTAATTTTTAATCCTTTAATTTTCTAATTAACGTCCCACATCATTGAACGTAATACACTAATAAGCGCAACACTTTTTGACACTCGTCAACTACATACTTAATCTACTCAACCACAATATATCAAATTGATTCCAATCAATCGTATTATCTTTCGCTAACCATATTTACAGCTTTTGGACAAGTCCACGTATTATGTTAAGGCTTGTTGCGGACGTTATATCGCTATTCCTTCCTGCCAACCTATATACGACCGACTAACCTCTAACTCGTTTAAGCTAATATTACCTCTATTTCGTACGGATAAAAGCCAACCGACAAGAAACCCATTATCTATCGAATATCTGATTCAAATATACAAGTCCTTTTATCCGGATGTAATAGGTTGGGAGTATATACGTCGGGGAACGTATTAAAAGGCGGATTTGAAAGCGCGTTACGGGATAGATTACGGGGCGTATTAGGGTGTTCTAAGGCGTATCGTGGGGCGTAGCGCAGAACTCGTCGCAGGACGTATCGGTATTAATGTTACAACAACTCGGTTCAAGTAATTAAATAATTAAAAGAATCATTTCTTGGAAAAAGAAATACTTGCTATATAAAACAAACGAATTTTTTTAACGGGCAAAAAGGTTGTAATAAAGAATTGCTGCTAACAGCTGCTAAAGGTAATCGGTCGCATATAAGTTAAAAGGAAGAAATGGCAATACGGTGTCCGCAACAAGCCTTGGTATAATGCGTGCACTTGTCCATAAGCTGTAAATATAGTTGGCGAAAGATAATACGATTAATTGAAATCAATTTGATATGTTGTGGTTACGTAGGTTAAGTGTGCAGTTGACGGGTGTAAAAAAGTGTTGCGTTTAATAGTATGGAACGTTAACAACTTTTAAATATTTTAAAATCGTAAAAGTAATTACCTATTATTTTACTAATGGGCGAGGAACTATTACATTTCGTCGTAAAATAAATCTGGCTTATAAGGTAATTTATTTAGCAACTTTTATATAACTAGTTGGTTAAAATAACGCGTAACGGAATAACGCGTAAGAGTATATAATACTTATATTAAATGCTTTAGAAAATACCTTTAATATTTTGATATAATAATAATTAACGCCGTTTATAAGGAATCGCTTAGTTGCCCTATATTAAGCTCGATATCGTTTGATCGTACGTTTATTGACGTCGAAAGCAATAGTTAAGTTATCGTTAGGGGAGCCATTTTCGCTTATACAAACTAGTAAGTTATATTTCTGTACAGCTGTAAAGCGTTCGCCGTATTTGGCTTTCGGATTAGGGCTAATTAGCGTTTTACCCGCTTCGAAATATCGTATATCCTACGAATCCTTTATTAAAACAGCTTTAACGCGTTGTTATTGCGTTGCTGTCGAAAGGCTACACGCGTCATGAAAAGGCATATACAAAAAAGGTGTGTGATTCAGAAGCTAAGTGGGGCGGGAACACTCTGATTCGAAATGGGAGTATTTGTTTGTCGTGTAACCACACTGCAAGGTGCTTGCAAACGCCAGCGAGGCTCGATGGCTTAGCTACCAATCTCAATAGCACCATCACTTGCGTCTCGACCCAGGGAGATCCCTTCCTTTCAAGTGCTACTTCAAGGCTTTGAAGTTACACCTTGGAGCCTTTAAATTTTTTTATTTTCTTTTATTTTTTATTTTTATTTTTTATTTTTATTTTTTTGTCTTCCCGCTGGAGTCGACCTATAGATATTGCAAGGGGCACTTCTCGCAACAATGGGAAAAAAGCCATATGGATACGATCAACGTCGGGTGGTGAAATTCCAGGCAACTTCTGCCCAGGAGGTCATCAACGACGCCAAGCTAATCAACTTCAACGACGAGGAGTCATGGAAGGCTTTCGAAGACAATCACCGAGCACGCCTTGAAAGAGATCCAAAAAGTAACGTCCATAGCAGCGGGAGAGCGGAAGATGAGGTGTTTCACCTCGTAGCAAAAGACGTGAGGGGCTTTCCTGACTACGCTGAATTCACGAAATGGGCAATCAAGCGTCACCGGCAGTTACTGGAATGCAGGGATGGAGCGGGATTTCCACCGCTTCATTTAGCACTCGTCAACCAAAACCATGGCTTCGTCGCTCTTGTGCTGGAACGCGCCGATGAGGTATGGATGCTGATTGAGCAATACACCGGGGTGGCTCTGACCGGCCTGCACCGGGCCATCTGGCATAGGAGTCCGTTCACTGAGGCCATCCTCGATAAGATCCGGGACGCTCCTGATACTAAGAGCCGCAACCAACAGTTTCAAGTCAACAGCATCAGAAGCACTCCTGGTCTCGATCGCAATAGCCATGAATTGGCTGATATTTTCACACGAGTTTCGACCGAGGCAATATACGACACCGAAAGAGGCTATCCAGGCATGACGGCACTTCACTTTGCTGCAACTTTGGCACGTCCAAGTTCTGACGACGATGAAGACTACAACCAGTGTTTAACCGCTTTATCTACTCAGCCAAAACCAGCAGATAACAGAATGGGGCCTCCGTCGCATAGCGGTAAAGTCGAAGCCGGGTTTGACGGCACACGAACTCCTATTTCCCCGGTCATCATGCACAACCTCCTCAGGCGAGGGACCATGGGAGAAGGTAGTCCTATCGACGACATGGACAAGATGGCCAAGCTACGGGGCCACAAACTCGGTTGCTTCGACGATGCTTCAGACTCTATTCGCACGAAACCACCCCGAGAAACCGAGGAAAAGCGTCTCGATGCATTTCCGGCGAGAGACCTGTTGGTAAAAATGCGGAACCAACCACGGCGCTTCGATCCCCTAGCCATTGTCCGAAAATTGGTTGAAGCAAAGCCAGATGTACTGGTCAATTGTCGAGATGCATTGGGAAACACCCCGTTTCAAGCTCGTTTGAGTTTCCTTCAAAGTGAACTTGAAGATCAGGGCAGGGATGAGAAGGTCGACAGAGATGGACAAGAATCGAAGGGGAGAAAAGAATGCAAGGAGCGGCACGAAATCATCAATGAAGACGCTGTGCTGCGCTTCATGCGAGAATACATTATCAGCAACTATGACCGCCGCGAAGCGATGAAGGCCCTATACCCCATCGGCGAAGGCAAGTGTCGCTGGAGTCCAAGATATCCCCAGCTTCAAAATGAGATGATGCTAACATATGCCTGATTGCTGTTTCCGCCAGAGAGAGTCCTTGAGTTTGACCTTTCTGGCTTGCCGCATTCCACGATTGACTCGGAATTCCTGAATGGTCTCGGCAAGGTTCTACGTTTTGAGGGCCTCCTCAAATACGTAGCGCTTCCTCGGCTCACGGTCGAAGTGGATGACAATTTTGATTTGGGCGAGGGCAGTGTGTTGCTCTCCGGAAAAAGCAAAGAACCGGAGCAGGTGGACAAAACGTAAAGACCCCTGAACCACGGCTTGCGAGATACGTAATCACCTCTAACAAAACACTAGAAAAGGGAAAGGCCTGAACCACATGAACTCGATATTTAGGTGGCTCAAGGCAAATCACGTGGGATCAATCCTGAAAGTGACTGTGATAGACGATCTCGAGCCATCTCATTCTGACGAAGCGATTGAGACATGCATAGATGACCTTAATGTCCGCGTGTGGAACTGGTACAAGGTCGATTTATCTTGCCAGGTCATCTTGAACTCGGCAAGAAACGTGAGAGATGTCACGCTTTATTCGTCCGGAAATAACGCCGTGCTGATGGGCTGGTCAAGCTCATCCGGACTCGCCTTACTTCCAGAGGTACTTACAGCTTCTCTCGAGGGCACTCGCTCTTATTATTTGGGCATCGTTCTGACTAAATCGGTCCCGCAGTTAAAGAGAGTTCACATTAACGTCCAAGAGGTTAGGAGTATCTTTAGTATCTAGGCTACTCTGGTCAGAGGAAATCTCGCTGACGCTCTGCGATAAATAGGGCCTTGAAAAGCCAAAACGACTGGAGGCCTACATGGACACATTCCGCGCCGAACTGAAACGGCACAGGCCCCATGTGGAGTTTACCTGGCAGCTTCACAAACCCAGCCAAAACTATGACTCAGTGTTTACGAAGCGAGGAGCTGAGAAAACCACGTCAGTATTCGCTTTCTCCTCCTGACAACAGCATATCGCCAGGGTCTGGATTGCTGACAACGAGTAGTGAGTCCCGGTGGATGAAGTCAATGAAAGAGTTTGGTGTGTTTCTCAAAGAAGCACGACCCAAGCATGCTATTGAGCCCATCAAAATTGCTGTCATTGATGATGGGATCAATACTGCATTGGACATCTTCTCGGGTAGAATACAGGTGGGCGAATCGTTTTCACCCCTGAGCGAAGTGTCTGGGCGCTGGGGGGCCTATTACGTACCTTCCGGACCCCACGGCACGCTTATGGCGCAGTTGATATGTGAGGTTTGCCCTGTCGTCAAGCTTTACATTGCCCAACTCGAAGTCCTGCCTGGGCAGGATGGTCGGAGGTCTTTCACTCCCGAGTCCGCAACCGAGGTGAGAAACCGCTCTGCCCCGTGCAGAATTGCTTCCAACTGACACCGCAATCCAGGCTATCAATTGGGCGGTCACCCAAAAGGTCGACATCATTTCAATGAGCTGGTCTATCAACTCCAATAACGATTCATACAGGGACTTGGATAAAGCTCTCCTTGGGGCGGTCAACGGGGGTATTGTAATGTTTTGTTCCTCTATCGACGAAGGCCCCACAGCCCCGGACAACACATATCCGGGAAAAGAACAAAATTGTATCAAGATCGGAGCCGCGACAGGGAACGGCGCCAGGCTATCCTGGGTTTCCGAAACCAAGAGCGACTACCTCCTGCCTGGCGAGTCAATCCAGCATTCCTCTCAGACAAAGCTTTGGGGAAACACCCAGTCAGGGTTATTTGGAAGCTCTGTCGCAACAGCAATCGCATCAGGATTGGCCGGGGTGCTGATCTACTGTGACAGACTGCTACATGTTGCTCAGCGGGGCGCTTACACTTCAGCCTCTCCCAACGGAGCACAGGAACCCCTCAAGTCTTCCAGCAGCATGAGAAATGCGTTCAAGAACCTGGCAAAGGCAACGGAATCAAACAAGTTTGTCCAAATATGGGAGCATCTCCCACTAGATGAAAACGAACTGTTGGTGTGGGACGACGAATACGATCCAGACGGGACTGACGCCACAAAACAGAAGCTGAAGGAGTTCATGAACATGGTGAAGAAGTAGATACGGTCCGGAGTTCCTGGCGATAGCACCGCAATATAACATGTGCTGTCAGCAGTCGCTGTGATCGAATGCAGGAATCCGGTGTAACTCTTGATGTTGTTCTAAGAAAGGACCAACCTAGTCCGTGGGCAAGCATCCTAGATATATGATTGGGTGACAAATTTTATGTAGATAAAGTGCGAGTTGGTCAGGGGTGCGGGGTGCACTCCATATACGGAAAGTGTCAGCTAAGTAGCGCAATAAGTGCGCACTTACTCAATTCAGTCTTTTGGTGCAGTGGCTAGCAGGGGTGTACCTGTCAGCTAGCAGGGGGTGCGCTAGCACCCATATACGATAAGATTCCCTCTGATCGGAACATATATGTTCCGTGGCTAGACTACTTCAAAGATCAGTACGCGTTACGAGAGTGCACGCAACTAGCCAATCAATACAACACAACTGATGTTCCCTATATCTGACAAGATCCCTGGTACTTCCAGTATTAGCAGTCTCGAAGCTCAATCACATGTCCAACGCTCGGAACCGACGCAGGGGAAAATGACAGAGGATCCAGGAAAATATCAACTTTGAAGTAACAAATGAAACGGCTGGAGCATTCACGGCTGGCAGGGAATAGCAGCAATAGGAACGCTTCGCCTTTTTACTGGAAGTGGGGCGAGCTGAAATTGAATGAATGGCGAGGCAATGATCGCTAGAGCCGTGAACTCTGATCTTCTCACGAGCACAGCCGAAGTCTCAAGCAACTGGATTCAAGCTAGATACCACATCAATCTATCCTACTTGTCGAAACTTTCTTTGATTATTTGTCCTTAGTGCTCGGGCACCTTATCGAATCGGTCCTCCTAGCTTGAGTCAACCGAAACTCCGATCCTGTGGTATGCAGTATACATTCAGGGACCAAACAGTTAGTCCGAGGAATCGGGAAAAGCCAGACCCGTGGAAGTCCGTGGCACCCCGTAGAGACTAACCCCCGTCCCCTCGCTACGACTACTCTCATAAGCCCGCAAAATCCGATATTGTACTTTATGTAATGCACTAGCTGAAAAGACGGGCGCGTTGCGCCCGTAATTTTTCAGCTTTAGTTCCAAGCATAATATACATAAATGGGTTGTACGTATTTGTACATAGCCCCATGAAAAAAGATTAACGGGGTTAATACCTATTTCCCTTTTTTTTTTTCGTACGGATTTGCAAGTATATTACGTAAGCGTATAAATTAAATAACGCTAATAATCTATGCGTATAATGGGCTTATACAAATTTGTTAATACCTTTTTTTGCGTAATTGCTATAATGAATTTTTTTCCCCTTAAATTACCTTAAAAGTAAGTACGAATAATTTGAATTATTTATAACTTAACGCATAATCATTTTTATATTATTTATTTATAATTTTTGCAATTACGAAGCAGAAAAAAATTTAAACGGTAATAATTTGAAAAAAATCGGAATTATTTTTATATTCGTTTTCGGACGGCTATATACGGCTTTGCCGTAACGTTATTTTTTAATCTTAATTTAACTTTTTTTTATACCTTTATATTATTTTACTTTTATTTATCTTACTTAACGTTATTTCCATTTTTAGCAACTTTTTATAATTCGTACGGATCCGTACGATTATATACGTATGTTAACGATTTTTTGTTATATAAATTCGTTCGGTTTCGAAGTTATTTATTTTTTTTCCGATTTCCGATATTTTACGTATAAGTTCGTACATTAATTTATTTATATATATACGTATATAAACGTACGCTTACGGGCGATCGTAGTAATTATGTTAGGTTTTAAAGGTTTAAATAAAACCGGACGTACCTATATACGAACGTTCGATAATTTTATAATTAATTCGGTTATTTTATAAACGTTATAAGGCAGAACTAAACGTAACCGTAGGCTGCCGAATAATAAAAGCGTTATTTTATAATATATGGAAAAATAAGATCTTAATTTTAATTTTACGGTATTGTCCAGTTTCGTATAAGGTGGTATAACGTCGGACGACGACGTATAAAGCAAATCGGAATACGATGACGACGTCGACGATGGCGACGAAAAAATAAACGAAAACGACGAAAAAAAAAAAAAAGCCGTCCGAACTCGTAATAAAACGTATAAAGCTGTTAAATAAGTTTCGTACGAAGGTTAACGCAATTAATTAAATTAAAATAATTAATTATAATGTTAAATACGGTATAATTTAATCGAAAATTTCCGTATAACTAAATTCGTAAATATATATATACATTCGAAAATATAAAATCAGTAGAATTACCAGGATATTTTATCGTATTACACTTCATACATTCCCGGATATATCCGTTTACTTATCGTATTAATTTACTTATAACGTATTTAATTAATATAATTTATATAATTACGTACAAAATATAAAAACGGTTATGTTATTTGGCGTAAATTTAAGTTACTACGTTTGTAAAACTTTATTATACGTATTTCCGCGTGCTTATATTATTTTTATATTATTTCGTATTAAATTATATTATAATCCGTATTAAGAATAATATTTGCCGATAATATTATAAAGGTAACGGCTTATAAGAAAAATATATCGGTACGTATATAAATATACGTTTTTTTTAGCGTACGGATATATACTAATACGTATAATAATATATACGAAAAATTATTATACGGATTATAAATATAATTTATAAAAGGTTAAATATTTATTTAAAGCCGTTATAATTTATACGTATCCGTATACCCGTATATATTTGCCGTATTTTAAATTAATTCGTACGAAACCGTTTCCGTTATATTATAAAATATGCTTTTTCCGGTTATATATACGAAAGAAAATTATAAAAAATACTTTTATACGATTATTCTTTCTTAATAAAGAGCCGTTAATATATAAAAATTTATATACGTATAAGTTTAAAACGATATATATATTAATTCGTACGTAAGTTTTTACGCGTCGAATATAACCTTTAAAACGGTACATAGAAAACCGGACGCTAAAAAAAGATTTAACGAAAAACATAATTTTTTATTACTCTAAAAATACATATATATTTATACGTTTTATTTTATATTTTCTTTAGCATTTTTGCATTCGGTATTATATAATATTATATATTAACGTTTAGCGTTTTACGTTAAATTTCTTTTTCCCTTTTTCTTTTTCGGATTTTTTATATTTGTACGTATACGTACGTATTTATATAGTATAATAATTCGTTAACTTGCATACGTTTTCGTTTATATTAATAATAAAACTCTATTCGAACGAATTTGTATAATCGGTAATTTTACGTATAATTTCGTACGTTTTTATTTACGTATATAACATTTAATTTATTCGTTTCCGTATATTTTCGTTTATGTTAAAAGATATTACCGGTTAAAACAAATTTATATAAAACCGTTAATTTTATATACAAACTTATGCAAGGTCGAATGGGTTCAAGCCTTATTTTTTAGGCTGAGCCAAATACATAGAAAATTATTATACGATGTAATTTGCACGATAGATATTATACCCAGTACTTTCGAATACGATAACTGATTAATGGTTTTTACGGTTAGGATAGATTGATACTTTAGTCCTATAGAGCCTTACTTTGAAGCCGATTGATGCGTAATTGCCGATAAGCTTCGACCCTGGTGAACCTTATGCCCGCTGGCTTTACGGTTCGGCAGGGTCAATATGACTTAGGAGATATTAAGCTTTGCGCGGTAAACCTTAAGGATAAACCTTAACGGTAAACCTTAAAAATAAACCTTAAAGGCAAACTTTAACGGTAAACCTTAAAGATAAACCTTAAAGATAAACCTTAAAGATAAACCTTAACGGTAAACCTTAAGGATAAACCTTAAAAGTAAACTTTAATAATAAACTTTAATTGCGCCGTGTTACGTATAAAAGGCCGGCATTTTTCCGAGCCTTCGCCAGTTTTACGGTTCGATCGTTCTTACGTTTTCTCGAGTTACTTAAGATAATATGCCGCGTAAATCCGAATATACGATACCGGTAATCCGTAACCGCAGGATTTCCACAGAAACTATCGTCTTAACGGTACATAATTTGCACAAAATTACCGGACGGGTTAAAACTATCGATACCACTATCGATTTCAAAAATCTTTTCCAAAATAATCGACTTCGATTATTAATTTTCGGATACGATTTGATTTGCGAAAATAACGAAAATCGATTTTTGCAAAAATATATGGCGGAAAATATAACGATCATAAGCAAAATATTGGCGAAACTGGAAAGGGAACTGAAAAAAAAAGGCGGTAACCGGCTTAACAACTTCGAAGTTTAGATTATAGAACGATATATGCTGGAAGACTACGAGCAATGGTTTGCCCGGCTGCTCCGGATTGCGAAAACCGTCCAGAATTTCGATAAGAATCGACGCGGATAAAAACGGAATAAGGCAGTCTGCGAAAGGGATAAGTTTAATAAAGCTTAGAAATTAAGGTAGTAATCTATTATTTTATCCAATTTTGTCTACACGGTCATATCTCCTCTAGGGAGAATATACAAACTTATATGTTATTTCTTTTAATAATATTTAATATTTTATTTTATACGTATTCGTTCGTTTTAAAAAAATGCTGCCGGGTTAAAACTTAAATACATTCGTATAAGCCTTTATCTTTCGTACGTTAACGTATTATTTATATCGATATAACGGCATTTTAATTACGTACGTTTTCGTTTTTTTTTAAAAATGTTGCCGGATTAAAACTTAAATATATCCGTACGATTAAATATAAATTCCGTTTTTATTTATCGATTACCGTACGTTTTTGTACGTAAATTAAATAATTTTAACCATAAAATTTAAACGATTTTATACGTAATATATTATTATTATTATTATTTATACGCCGTATCGCCCCTAGGGCATACGGTACTTCTACTATATATGTACATATTTCGCACGGTAAAACCAAGGAAAAGCCTAAGGTAAAAACCCGTACGCTGCGGTTACGTTGCGTTTTAAAAGCGTTATCGATACGTTTTCTGCCGTCCCGTCGTCAAAAGTTTATTTTTTTAATTAATTTAATTATTCTGGTACGGTACCGTATTACGGTAAAGAAAATAATCCCGTTAATTTTTTAAGTACGTTACGGTATTATTTCGGATTTTAATAATTAATTTCTTTATTTCCGAAACTGGTTAAAATAAAGTTAAATAAAAAATAATAAAAAATTTTTATTTTTATATAATTTCCGGAAATGCCGTTACGGTAAATACGGCGTTTTGCCGTTATTAATCCGGGATAATCCCGGAAAAAAATTTTACGTTTTTTTATGTTTAATTATTTCGACGAAAAGCTTAAAACTTTCCGGTACGTTTTTCGTATTTTAAAAAGCTTTTTTATTTTAAAAACGTTTAAAAATAAATAAATTTTCCGAATATAAAAATTATTATTATTATAATTAACCTTTTTTCCTTTTTTTTTTTCGGTAATTTAATAATATTGTAAATATTTTTTTATCCGGCGTAACGGCAGTATCGGCGCGGTAAACTTCGTTACGGCGGTATTAATACGGTAAATCCTGTTAACGGCCTTTTAAAGCCTTAATATTATTTTGCAGTATTAATGCGGTTCCGGTAAAGCTGTATAAAAGCAACCGGTTCCGGTACCGTCCTATTTACGCTGCCGCGCTTCCGTTTTGGTATATTCCGTTTTTTTATTAATAATTTTTAATTTTTTTTAATTTATATTCTGCTTTTTTAATAAATTGTTTCCGTTATTTTTACGTATCGGTTCCGTTACGTAATCGTTTTTAACCGTTTATAACTTTTTATTAATTTTTAAATAATTAATTAATAAATTTTATTATAATTTTATTACGTATACGTTATAATTTCGTATTATTAACGTTACTTTATAATATTTATTAAAATCGTTATTCCTATTGGCGATTTTGCTATTTCCGTTTCCGGCGGCAACGGTCCCCCCGGCGGCTTCCCGGGCGGCGGCGGCGGCGGCGGTCCCGCCGGCTATCGTAACGGTAGCATTCCGGTAAGATCCCCCGGTACCGCGTCGGTACCGTTGTTAACCCGTTATATAAAAGAAACGACGAGGTAACGGCAGTAACGGTTCCGACCGTAAAAAAAAAAAAGGTTAAAAAGTTACGTAATTTTGCGCGCGCGTTACGGTACCGCGTTTACGTACGTCGCTTTACCCGTAATTACCGTTACGTTTGTATTTACCCGGCCGGTAAATATTGTTATTATAACGCGTCGTTCGTTTTCCGGTATCGCTTATTAACTTTCGTATAAGCTCTGGTAACGTATATTACGATTATATACGCCTGCATTACGGCTGCGTCTCGGTAAATACCGCCCCGGCCCCGTTGCGTTACCGTTAACCCTTTGCAGCTATCCGAGAACGCCGATATCCGCGTTATTATAACGGCGTTCGAAGCAGCCGCCGACTTCGAAAACGGCGACGAAGATATAAGTTCGCTATCCCCGTACCGGTAGCGCCCCGTTAACGTACTAAGCCCGTATTAAGTTCGAGGTCGTAAGTAACGTAACTTTATACGTTTTCCGTCCATTTTCGGAACGCGCTTTTTCTGCCGCGGCCGCGTTTATACCCTTTACCGGCTTTGCCGTATTTATACCTACGCCTACTTTCGTTAATACTTTAGTTACGTCCGTTATAACTTCCGATCCCGTAACTATTACGTTATTAATACGTATCGTTACCGCCGTCAAACAGCTTATTATTAACGTAATAAATTTTTGTTACGATACCGTTATATTAACGCCGTATATACGTTAATTATTTTAGGCCAAAGTTTTTATAAAATTACGTATAATTACAGTACCCGCCTATACCGGCAACGACGGTAACGATAACGTCGAAAAAAAAGAAAAAATATAAAAAAGAAAATAAAGTATTTTATATTTTGCTAATTACGCGGTTTTGCCGTATTAGTTCCGTTACGTCCGTACGTTTAATACATTTTTAATTAATTTGTTAATTTATTAATTTCGGGCTTTAAACTTTAAATAAAAATATTTCGCCGCCGTTATTAACGTACCCCGATATTACTTTTCTTTTACTTTTCGTATAATTTAATCTTTTTTTTAATTAATTTTATCGAAACGTAAAATATTTTATTTTTTTTTTTTATTACGGAATTAATTTGTTTTTTTCGTAATATTAACGTTACGCCTTTTCGCTTTTTGCAATATTAAATACAAAAACGTATATTTTCAATTTTCTTAAACGAAAAAATTACCGAATTATTATTTTAACCGTTATAAGGTTTTATAAAGCCTTATCGTAATCGATACGTATATGTAATTATTTCGAGATTATATATACTTTTAATATTTTTCTTTCGTTTATTAATAAGTAATAATAAACGATAAAATAATACGTTATTTCCGTATTATTTTTATAAATATACCGGGGCGTAATTATTTCGAAAACATTACGTTAAAATAAAAAAGTTTTTAAACCGATAATTTCCGTATATATTTAGAAAAAAGTAAATATTTCGTATTTTTTAAACTGTAATAAAAAAACTTTATTTCCGTCGAATTTCCCGGTATTTCGTTACGTCCCGCCGGCAATAAAGCGGTTACGTTATCCCGTTTCCGTAATTTTTTATTTAAAGTTTCCTTCGGCGGTCCGGTTTTTATTTATTATTTTGCCTATACGGTTTTCGCTTTTTTGTCGTTCCGATAACGTTATTTTATCGGTACGTACCGGAAACGGCTTTTTTGGTTTTTCTTTTTTTAAATATCCTACCGGGCAATCCGCGTTTATATCGCTTTACTAGCGTTACGTATTTTCGTTTTTATGCCGTTATATATTAATTTAATTTCGAATTACGTAAATTTCGCATTTAAATATAAATTTAATAAAAAGTAACTTATTTTTGATTTTAATAAAGGGTTAAATATAACTTTATACGTTTTTATTACCGTACGGAATTATTGTAATTAAACGGCGGTTAAGTAACGGGTTAATTCCTTTTTATTTTATCGTTTTTAAACGTATATTACGCCGAAGCCCCGTAAATTATAACATTTTTAATTACTTTAATATATATCTTTTTTACTTTAACGTAATTATAATTTTCCGTCGTCGCCGCGAACTTTATTAACCTGAAACTTTACTTTTTAAATTTCCGCTTAATTTTTTTTAAGTAACGTTATTACCGTAATTTTTTATTTAACTAAACGCTTAAAAATTTTATTAACTTTATTAATATTACCTTCGTTCTTCCGATATAAATACGTTACGATAACGCTTATTAAATTTACGTAAAATAAATTAACTTACTTTTTTATACGGCGAATTTTATATTATATTTTAAATCTTATCGTTCGTAAACGGCGTAAGTACGTTTTAATAACGTAATATTATCGGTAATGCTGTAGTTATTTATAAGCAAATTCGTGTCGTTAGCGAACTTAATAATTAATAGGCCTAATTTTTTTAAAGTTTCGTATAAGGTTGTTATATATAGTAAAAAAAGAACCGGCAATAAAGGCGATTTTTAAAGTACTCCGGAATAAAAGTACCGTTATTTAATTGTTTCGTTATCGAACCGTAACCGTATTATCTTATTTATAACGAAACCTTTTATTTATTTAATTATTTATAATGAAAAGTTTTTTTTATATAAAATATTTAATAACCGGATATAATTAACTGTATCGAAAATTCCGGTAATATTTAGTTATAATAACGATATTATATTGCTATTGCGCCAAACCGTATATACCGTTTCGATTATTATTTTTACCGCCAGTTCGGTTGATTTATATTTTTTATTTTTTATTTACCTTTCCGAAAAAAAGCGGTACTTTTTTGCCGTTTTAATAATATAATTATATATCAGCTTTTTAATTACTTTATTTATAACGTTAAGCAAAGTTATCGGTTTATATATTTCCGTTATTTATTTTTCCTCCGGCGATTTTCCAGGCTTAAATAATATTGCTATTATAACGTTACGAAAGCGTTTCGGGATATACCTAAATACGAACGATTATTCCGTTATAATAGTTAAAATATAATATAAAAATCTTTTATAAAACTTTAAAAATTCCGTAAATAACAAATTTTTTTTAAAGCTTTTTATAATTTAATTTCTTTAATTATACTTTTTATTTTAACTGGGTCGATACTTTTGCATACTGGAAACGTCCCGGTATACGTTAAACCTTCGTAATTTTATCCTTCCGAAATATTCAAAAAGTTTGCTTTTGTTACTGGAAAAAACTTAACTGTTAGTACTTCCGCTTTGTCCGCATATAATCGTGCCGTCGGCGCTTCGTTAACGCTTTTTCTTAAAGTCGGTAACGTATTAAGTACTTAAAAGCAAAATTTATAAACTTTACTTTCCGTTCTAACTTTTATAATTTACGGCTATCGCATAATACTTTTACTACCGTATAACGCCAGCTGCACGTTTACGCAATAGCTATGGTTTTTTTTTTTATAACCTATAAACGTCCTAATAAACCTTTCAAAACTCTGGCGACGGCACTGCTTTATAACTGCGGTATGCTGCTCTTATCGCTTCTATAACGCTGTCTACTTTTAAGAATTACCATAGCATTTCTTCGAAAATCGAGGTCTTCCTTTAAAAGGCCGCAGCGTTTGCAATCCTATGTAGCTGCTTTACCAACTTATTTACGTACTTATCTATTTCCTTCGGGTCGGCAAAACCAACTTATCCACATACTCGTCCATTTCTTTCGAGTCGACAAAACCCTTTAAGCACCTTAATTTCCTAGCCTCGATTTGCACCAGGTTTTTATTTAACATCGACCAGCTCCACCCTACCGGGGCGGGCCGGTTCCGTAACGCTTCCGCTCCGTCGAAAACTTTTATTAATTACGGTTTATAATCGAAGCCACCTTATGGAAATAAAGTTTCTTGCTTTGCTTTCAAATACGTACTCGCCTATACTAAATTAATCGTAAAAATTTTTTGCTTATATTTAGCTTTAGTTACCGTTTTAAATTCCGTTACGAAGTCGAGCCGTTACCGCATCGCCAACGTGAAAAGTTCGTTATTATATCGCGAATTCCTGCCGTACTTATTTTATAACGGGTGTTCCAGGTTAAAGTTTTTAACAACGACATTATTACCTTGCGGTTTTATTGCCGCGAAAAAGGGTAAAAGGTTATTTTTATGTTTATTAATCTCCGGTTCGGCGTAAACGGACTATACCGTTAAAGGTCCGTTTGTAATATCGAAGGTTACCGCCGCCCAGTTAAAACCGGTTCGCATTTAATACGTTTCGGAAGCGAAACGTTTATAAATATATAACGCCGTTTTTCCTTTTCCATTATATATAAAAATATATAAATACAGCCTTAAATAATAAATTACTTTATTTTTTTTAATATAAAGTTTTTATATCGTTATTATATTATATTCGTTCCGGTTATTTAACGTTAACGTTACGTTAACTTTCGAACTTGCCGTATTTTAATAAAATATTTTTAATTCTATAAATCGGTTAAAAGTTCGTTAGTTTTTACGGTTTAATTATCGCTATTTCCGCTATTAAGTTGGTCCGCGGCCGGCGTAAAATAACTGTTTATATCTAGCGTTTCCGTACTTTACGCTTTATCGGTTAACGGAAATTTGCCTCTTTTCGCCGGTATAGCAATATAATTAATTGTTATCGGTAAACTAATTGCTTTTTTTTATAAACGGTTAATACCGTAATTTGCGCGTCCGTAATAAGTTTTAGCCTTATTAATATACCGTTAACGTTATTATTACGTACTTTAAATTATTTAAAGCGAAAAGTATACGTTTTTTTAATTTGCTTCCGTTACGTTATAACGTCTCGGATAAGCGAACGGCTCAGACAAGCGAACGGCTCATTTTTTGACACCTCGCAACAACTAATCCAAATAACTTAACTACAATATTTTAAATTGATTCTAATGAATCGGATTCTTTATTGTTAAACGTATTTACAACTTCTTTATAAGTACGCGCATTATATCCGGGCTTGCCGCAAACGTTATATTTCCGTTTTTTGGTTTTAACCTTTTTGCGACGACCCCCTCCAGTTATTGTTTGCTGCATTTTTTTACTACCCCCTTCTTTTTAGGCTAGAAAAGCTTATCCCTTTTGTATAATAAGTATTCCTTTTTTTTGAAAACGTTTATTTTTAGTCCTGCGACATTTGCTTAAAGTATAATTTATTTCGTATAATTAGACGTTTTTTTTCCGGAAAAAAGCAGCTTTATGCAACAGCAATATATAACCTTTTATTATAAGTTTAACCGATTAAAGTATTCTTGTTAGCGAGCTACCTTAATAATTTCTAATTTTCTTTTGCAAGTATCGTTTTTGTTTTGTTGCTTTACGGATATTTTTAGGGGTTTTCGCGGAAGGTAAAATGGAACCGGCGGAGGTTAGCGGGGAGACGGTCGGCGTAAGCACAATTAAAGGAATTTCCAATTCGGAAAGAACGTTATTAGGATCGAATAGAATAAAACCAACTTTTGCGAATCCAGATTTAATGTTATCGGACGTTATGGTAGCTTGGAACGCGTTGTAAAAGCCGGCAAGAAAATCTTTTTTAGTAATATAAGTATAATAACGTCGCATTAAGTTTTCGATATATCGCGAATAAACGCGTTTTAAAATAAAAAAATAAAGTATATTAAAAAATTAAAGCCGATACAAAAAATGCGCGGATATATAAAGCGTAATAATGTTGTTATTAGCGCAGTATTTTTCGAATTTTATCGAATGGTAGTTTTCGTAGCCGTCGAAAATTAAAAAACGTTTCGAACTTTTCGTACGCGTTCGAATATATTTGTTAAAATGCTGGATTTATTCCAAACTTAATTTATTTATTATTTAACTATTATCGCTTAATACGATTTTCCAATCGGCTGCTGGCAGTAAGTTATTGCAGTACCAAAATCCAAGGTAATTTTTTCCCGTTATAATAACAAATAATGGTATAGCTTAACCTTGGGAATTAATAATCTGGATAATTATAACTTATTTTTTATTTTTTTGTTACGCTTATTTAGGTTTTTTACGTTTTTCGGCATTAGTAATTATTATGTACGTTGTTATAAAAAACTTTATTAAAAATTCAATTTCGTCGAAATTATAAATATCCTTTTCTGTAATACCGTATTTGGTAATAGTAACCCGAATAAGTTCGAACTACTTACGAAATGTTTCTAAATTTTCGCATAAAACCTATTAATAATCGATTTTCCGATTTAAACGCGTTTGGAGTTTATGTTGCCGTTTAACAAAGTTCGACGCCCATTTAATTCCGATACGTCCCGTAACGCGTTAGGCAAGTAATATATTAGCCATATCTTTAACGTACTAAAGCCGGATAGGAAACGTTTACGTATTTAAGTCGAAGATACGTTCGATAATCGATATTTCTTCGGTTGGCGTCAATTTTCGCGAATTGGGGGTAATATCGGTTCGGACGTATTTACTATAATATCGGGCTTGCAAAGTTATTTAAAAAAAACTTTATATATGGAATTAAATTTCGCATAACTAAGTTTCGGGTTTCGTTTTTTAACCTAAACGGCTAGGTTTATTTTCGCTGTTTTTGTAAGCCGCTTTATATTGTGGGTATTAAAGAATGGACAATTAAAGTTGGGTAATTGGAATGTTGAAAAAAATGAACCGTTCGCTTGTCCGAGCCGTTCGCTTATCTGAAACGTTAACCGTTAAATAATTGCGGTATTATGTAACGTACTGTATTCCGTAATTTCTGTACCTAATTAGCGATTCGTCCGTTTTCGCCGGACATTCTTTTTCGCTTTGCTTATACGTTGTTTTTCTACAGCAGCCGTACCGCGTTTATTTTTTGTAATATTACGTAATATGCCCGTATTTATAATACTTAAAGCATTACTTAATTATTACCTTTTTCGAAAAAAGTTCGTAATCGAATATTAACCTGTTTTAAATTATTCCGTTATTACAAAACCGCTTTGCCGCGTCGATATCGCTTATCCCCATAATTAATATTACGTATTTCGTATTTTTATTTTTCGGTAATAAAAAACGGATTTTCTCGATATTCGGCGTATTATATTATTTCAGCTTTTATAATAACTGTTCCGGTACGGCGTAAGCGTTACGTAACGCGTTATGGGGTATACTTTTAACTACGACGGTATATTCGCAATTATTTCGCTGCGTTTTTTGTCCGAATATAGCCTTTACCTAGTTATTATTTGTTTTATACTTCGATACGGTTTTTGCGAAAATTAATACGATATTCCCGTTACGTAAACGGCACGTTATTACTGCTTTATCGTACTTTATTACTTTATTAATTGCTTATATTATTTTTATTACCGTACGTAACGTAATATCCGGTTTAAGGTTCTTTATTTTTATTATAACCTTTTTGCTATAACGGGCTAAAATTACTAATTACGGTTTTTACGTATTAACGTTGTTATTATTGTACGTATTCGTAGTAATTACAGCAGCTTATAATTTCGTATTCGTCGTTATTTACGTACGTATAATACGGTTTTTAATAATTTTTTTAATTACGTTAATAATTTGCTTTAAGTTTTTTACGGTCGTAGGTATTTCGTTATTATTATTCGGTCGGTTTGTATTTAATACGTTTACCGCCTTTATAATTTTATTAATTATAACTATAATCTTTATTACTTTTTCCGGAATAATTAAATTAATCAAATACATTTTTAGGTTAATTATTACTTTTTTTACCTTATTATTAATTTTCTTAGCGCGGGAAAGCGTCGGGCTCGTTACGGTTATGCTCGCATCCGCGTTAAGGTAATGGCGGCTTTGAAACAGCCCAACGGTTCCTCCATTTACCACTATCGGGCATTTTTCAAAAACCGGCTGCGCCATTGCTACACGTACGATACGACGACGCGTCGAAGGCAAGCCGAGTCCGAGATTCCAAGTTTTCTAATTAGATTTGATGGAATTTGCAAGATAGTAAAGTTATTCGATAAAAGTTCTTACAGCAAGAAGCTATTTCAATTTAATACCGTAAAAATATAAATAAATAAATAAATATATTTATAATACCGTTTATCGTACGAAAAACGTTTTAATTAATCCGCGTACGTACGGTTTAATTTATTAATATAACGAAATCGTATAACGTCCCACATATATAAGCGCCTCACACATATAAGCGCCTCGCTTTTTAGCACCTTGCAACAACAAACTCAAATTACTTAACCACAACATATTAAATCAATCCTAATTAATCGAATACTTTTTTGCTAACTGCATCTACAGCTTCTTTCCAAACGTGCACATCATATCAAAGCTTATTACGGATGCCATGTTGCCATTTTTTCCTGCCAACCCGCCTGCGACCGACTAGCCCCTAACGCGTTCAAGTTAATATTACCTTTATTTCGTACGACCTAAAGCCGACCGACTAGATAACTATTTTCGACCGAATCCTTAATCCAAATACGCGAGCATTTCTTGTCCGGCTTTAATACGTTGAAGATATACGT